>OX608081.1:39366616-39421616 GCA_951509765.1 Sphenella marginata | reverse complement strand
TTATGATTTATGATAAAAATATAAATTATTAATATTTATATAGTCGGTTTATTAAGAAATATATTTACATTTGAATTTGTTTGTAAACAAAACAAGATTTACACAACAAGCAAATTCCTTATTCGCTGCAGTAATAAAAACCGAATTTAAAAATTTACATCAAATTTACGAATTTCTAATAAAAGCAAACAATTGCGTGATTTGGGCAGTGCTGAAAAAATTGTCATATGCCTGTCGTGTCAGAACACAGCTGGTGGCCAATTAATGCTATTCAAATTCCGTAACTCAAAAATAAAGAAGAAAGCAAGAAGAGTTATTAATCATAAATTTGGTAGTAATTAATCAAGCGTTTCATTTAATATTCGCCGATTGCCCTAAATGAGGTGTAGACATGATAAACATGCTTTTATTTGAATAACAAACAAAAAGAAATATGTGTTATAATACATAAATAAAAGTGCCAAACCTTGACTAATTTTGCAAGCGATAATTCCAAATAATGCAGCATTTAGGATAACACCTTTGCCGTGAAAACATTCTGTCAACAGTTTATATTTTAATGTGTTCAACAATATGCCATTGAAGTTAAAATACAAATTGATTGCAAATATGAATGATATTTTCACAAGATGATTAAGGAAGATGTGAATATTAAATTAAAATTTTGGAAGTTAGTTTGTTTTGAATTTAAGCTGACCAAGTTCGTTGCTTGAGTCTTTTGTTTAGAACTACTTTGCTAATGATTATGGTTCGTTGCCTAAGTCTTTAGTTTGAAATATTCATCATAACGAAATTCGAGTTTGTTCTTTAAGTTTCTTTAAATATTATCAATTAGATCCCAAATTTAAACAGATATGACTAATACTTCTCTCCACGCTTGATAGTACCGTACAAGCGATATTAAAGAGCCTGATTCGTAATGCTATTCGCAATTAATTAATAAGAAAGCAGAAAGGTGTTCGCTGCATAAGCAAAATAATTTTTGCACATAATTAACCAGGGCGCACTCTTCGTCCGAGTAAGGATTGGCTCCCGTTTGAAAACTTTCCTAGAACTTTTAGAATATAAAATTTACGTAAACTAATTTTATTTGAGAAATAAAACAATTTAAAACTAGGCAACTCTACTAATTGTTAATAATACTCGCAAAATATAATGCAAAAATTCAGAAATAAAAACTCGCTGGCTGTAAAATTGTTGCATCACCAGCGCTTTGCGATTTGCGGTAGTCATAGCCTTCGTTAGCTGAGACTGGATCCAGAGAACCAACAACTGATTTAACGGGGATAACACCCGCATCGGAAAATTCTGAAGTACCACCAAGACTGTCATATTGCTCTAAAAATAAATTAATAAAATATATATATATATATACGGCTAGGTCATGTCATGCCAAAGAAAAGTTCAAAACATGATTCCCTTGTCCTGAGACTTTACTCACCTTGAATCTCCTTTTGCGCCGCCGTTGCCTCCTCAGGCGTTTTATATTTAATAAAGAAGATCTCCGGTTTGCTTGGTTTGGTTGGCTCCGGTGTAACAATGTCGTCAATATTCAAATCATTAACCTTCTTAGTTAAAACATAGATTACGGTTTTCTCTTCTTGTGGCGCATATTCAGCTGTGATTTTGAGATTCGAATTATCATGCGTAGGAGCTTTTATGAAAACTACACGATAATTCTTTTGTGGTCGTCCAATAATAATATGCTTTTTACGCTGTATTGGCTGCTCAGGCTCCTCCTCCGCGGCTGATACCATAAAGAATTGTTTGGTAATAATCGGTTTATCGGCGTTGGTTTCAGCAGGTGGTAAGTACTTGTTAACGATCTGCGTTTGTTGCACCGCTTTCGCTTGCTCTTGTCGTGGTGGAAAAAAGAACGTATTAATTTTGGGTGCGGCATCAAAGAAATTCTCAGTGCTGTTGTCCTTCGAATTGGGGCTTGAACTAGTGCTGTTGCTGGTATTATTATTCGGGTGGCTGACGCTGTTGCGTGCGTACTGATAACCGGAATCGGATTCAGCGTTGGCGAACATTGCTAGAAATACGCTCAAACATATGAACAAGAGGTGCATTTTGCTACGTTTTTGGCTAAAAAATATGGTACGTTAAATTGTCTACGTCTAATTCGATGCACTGCTCGACTATTCCCGCAACTACCGAAAGTGTGCAATTATGACAAAGTAATATTTGAAACTGTTAAAAACTTTGGAGTGGTAGATCATTTTATAAGCGGAAAATTGCAAAATAGCAGATCTTGTGAAAAACTCAAGTGCTGGACGTAGAAGTTACCCTTCAAAGATAACACTAGCCGTCGATGAGCTCTTAACCATGTGAAGTGTTGATTCGGTTGAGAAAATCCCAAAATCTAATTTGTTTACTTATTTAAATTTTCACTGACTTAACGACATCCGCTTGTGCCTCACAGTGGGAGATGTTTTAAAAAAATGTTCCCAAATTAAAAAACGGCGAGTAAAACTAGTTAGTCAAGAAAAATCATGCAGATTTATAACGAATGCTTAGCACAAAGGCGGGGTCTAGTAAATCAAAAATAAAAACGTTGTGCGTTTGATTTCCTATTAAATTTTAGATTGAGAGAGTTAACTTTAAAACCTTTTCTTTAATATTTATGCTCGTAGGTGTGAGTATCGAAGAGCTGTATAAGTTTTACGCAACTAATTAAAATGAAAGAATGAATAAATAAGCTACGGCCAAGAAGGGTTTCCTATCGCCACCCGAATTAGGTAGCAGAGAAAGTTGTCTAAAATCGAAAGGCAGGTGGCAGCTGGGCATGCTTGCCTTGGTTTTTCTATAGGAAACATTTCAAATTAAAAATTTTTCAAAACTCTTACAAGCTTACTTAGCTCGCGCTTTACTTAGCATTTTACCTTTCTTCGTTTGTATTATTATGATTTGATTTTGTTACACATTATTCTAAAACACCCCATTATGCGCCGTGGCATGCAAAGCCATTAAATATTCAGTGAACATTCATACAAACAAACAAAAATATGTAAACAATTAATATATTGCCAGCAAATTTAATTAGTTCAATGTCAACACAATTCATAACTTGTACACATTTCTCAATTACAAAACGCATTCACCTTTTTTGTTACCTAAATCTTGCTATTCTTCGGGCCACTGACACTAAGTGAAATAATTTAAATCAGTTAATTAGGTTATTTTGACTAAATTTTGAAGATGTTGAAGCATTTAGATATATTTTCACGCTTGCTGCATGCGAAAACTTTTCATTTGTTGCTTGAATTAATCACTGAGCAAAATACAAACAAAAAACGTAAATTAAATTAAACTTACCTATCTCGAATTTAGAGCACAATGTGCACTCCAGCGGTATTCAGTCAGTTTGCAATAACAGTAAAGTCAGTCAGTTATCAGAGTTGAACTAAGTCAGAAAGGCCTTTAAACTATAGTTATTTTTTTTTTGAAATTGGTTGATTAAGCCTTTTATTATGATTATCAAATTACACAAGTATACACGGTTTTGGATCTGGGCAACTAAAAGTGGGTTTGAAGTCAATTTATGACGCTGAATCCGAATCTGCATTCCGTTTTTTAAGATTGATTTAAGATTTCGAGATATTGGTAATTTTGTGTTTTTTAGGTATCACTTCATTCAAAAAATTGTTTCGCCAATTTTACAAAAGCGACGAACGGAAGCAATAGCTTGTTCGAAAGGAAATTAAAATACGCTTCTAACGACGTATAATATGTAGGGAAAGGTCAAACCATCGCTGAGCAATAGCTGGCCAAATTTGGTCGAATTTTTACGATTTTTGAAAAAATTTTGATTTGAAAAATGGTTTTTTTGTACGAAGTTGTGAAAATCAGGATAATTTTTTTTTCCTAAAATTAGTGTGTTTAATAGCAAATACTTTTAGCAAAATATTAGGCAGATCCGGCAAAAACTCAATTTTTGGGGATTTTTTTTGTAACATTTAACAAAATTCAAATTCATTTTTTAAGATTTTTGTCAAATAATATTCATTTTATTAACTTAAAAGTAACAAATCAGAAATGAAGATTGGTGGAACCGCTCTCCCTGTTCGTCGCTCGTATCACCCAAGTTTTCGGGAAAGAAATCGAGATGGGAATGCAGAAAATGCATCTTTAGAAACATCCGAGCTCCAATCTTTCGATAATTTTCCAACATATCGCCAATAATTTCCTCAAAATTAGGGGATTTGTGATTACCAAGAAAGTGGTGAACGATATTTTGAAAAGATGCCCACGCGGCTGCTTCATCGGGCGTTAAACATTTCTTAAATTCTTTATCAGCCATTAGTTTTCTAATATCAGGTCCCACTATTCCTTCTTTGATTTTTGCATATGACAATTTAGGAAACAACTTGACTAAGTCCGGGAAAGCCGGTCCTTCACGGTTGAATGCTTTGACGAAGTTCTTTATAAGGCCAAGTTTAATGTGAAGAGGTGGCAGGAAAATGTCTTGTGGATTTACAAGTGGTTCAGAGGAGACGTTTTGCTGTCCAGGCTCATATTGAGTACGACTTTGCCATTCTTTCCTCACATAATGATGTTCAGTTGCGCGGCTATCCCACGAGCATAAGAAGCAACAAAATTTGGTGAATGCAGATTGCATCCCAGTTAAGATGCCAATAACCTGTTGAAATAATATACAAAATAAGTGTTTTCGATTTAATTGGAATTAATGTTTATGGCCCATATTGTCACTTGCGAAGCGAATACATTTGGCGAGTCGAACAGATTTTCAAACTCACCTAAAAATTTTATTGTGAGTGGTGAATGAGCTTTTTGAATTTGTTTGAATGATAACATCACACAGAAGATGAAAAAGTTCATTCGCCACTCACAATAAAAATTTTATGTGAGTTTGAAAATCTGTTCGACTCGCCAAATGTATTCGCTTCGCAAGTGACAATATGGGTGTATACCTTTAGATCACCACATATTTTCCATTTGTTTCCTCAAGTGGACTGTATGTGTGTACATATATGTGTGTATGTGTGATAGGTTTAGGTACCTTATCCTGTTTGTTTTGTAAGTATGTATGTATGACAATATTATCTTAAATTCTAGTGGACTGTATAAATTTACTTATTTTAGAGCGGCGTAGTTATATGTTCATACTTATATGAACATTCCGCCATTTTTACTTACTTATCAAGCAGTGCCACCATTTAAAAGCTGCTATAACAGCACAATGGTGCTATCATGCGAGATCTTGGAAACTAGAATCAATCTTGAAAAACTGAATGCAGATTCGAATTGAGCATATCAAATATAGTTAAGAATCGCTCTTATCTGCTCAGATCCAAAAGTTGACCTGAATTTGTAAACTTGTGTTATTAAAACACAAATCTCTTTTATCTTTCAATAGATATTTCTTCTTTTTAATTAATACATAATGTAATTTCCAAGTTCATAAAAAAAGGATTACAATCATGGTGGCACGGCGGCCATGTTGGGAACGGAAATTAAGAACAGCACATGTTAAAACGTGAACAAACCGATTGCAAGAAGTTTGACAATTTAGAGAAATTTAAAATGAAAAAAATCTAAACAGCTGTTGATATTACACTACCAATATATGTATGTAGCTATGCTATGATTACAATGCATATTAAAATGATTTAAATTTAAAAATTTGCAATTATAAGAAATTTTCGAATCTTATTTGTCTTTTATGAAATAATTTTTTGAAACTAATTTCAAATAATAACGTATGTAAAGATTCAAAGTTGGCTACTGAAATCTTCATAGTTAGAGACACCCGAGTAGAGGTTTCAATTTAAATTTTGCCACTTTAAGCACCAGTAGTCGAACTCATGATATCACCCAACCATTTCTCTTAGACATTTTAGAAATTATTTTCAATATAGAACGGGCATATACTTTGAAATTTTAAAACATTGTACTCAGTTTATCCAGTATGCCTTTTGTAAGGTTGCTGACATGTCCACACTATTTTGAGATCAATTGGCAGTTTGAGGTGGAAATTGTTTCCATAACTTCCATTCAACGCCATTTCAGTGCAGTTCAATATTTCAGGCTTAGTCTTGATTGTTTGGTAGTTGATACTTGAGCAACAAAAATAAGTGCCCCGAAAGAAGTAGATATGCTTGTACTTTTGTTATTTAAATATGTGAAATTATTAAAAAATTATTTATTGCTCGAATAAAGTTTCAACTAGCGCAAAATAAAAAGATAAAATTAGCGTAGAAAAATCTTAGGTGTTCTTAGTATATTTTCAGCATTCGATCCATATCAATCCATATCATGACTCAATAATTTATATGGTTGTCGTACATGACATATGGTCTTCTTCTTCCTCATCCTGGTTATGTCAAACTATCACTTCTTTGTTTTTTGTTTACATTCTTTGTTGCACTTCTTGGAAAAGCTACTGAGTTCGCTTGCGCAGTTTGTTGGTTTTTAATAAAAATTTACTTTAATTTGATATTTAATGAGTTCCTCGGGATATATTTTAGGAAAATGTGTGATTTGTGAGTGTAATGTATGTGAAAAGTTTATTAAAAAGTCTGAACGTTTTTGCGCGTTTGTCTCACACGTGCCTTTTGACATAACGATGAAACGACGTCAAACGGTAATTTCGTGTTGTTGGGCTCTGGCTACAACCTATAAAGTTTAGTCATGATCCATATGCTGGTCTCCAAATAAATGTAGTCCTTCATAAAATCGAAATCTGCATATGTCAACAATGACGTGTGTGCCAAGGCTCAAGCGCAAAAAAAAAAACGATTATAATTAAAACCCCTAAAATATTCAGTATACTTTAAGAAAAAATAAAGTTTAATAAAGAAACGATTTTCAAAAAAGCTCTCAGATATTTACGTTTGCCTTAAATTAAATGGACAAATTGGCAAAATTTGCAATTCAAATTATAACATATTTTTAATGGTGGCGCCATTCATAATTTTCACATAAAGTTTGATAAAATCCGCAAACCAGTTGAAAGAGACGGAATAGTTCTAAAGACTGAATTGAAAAAAAAAAAACTAAACAGATTCAAACATATCTAATATGCCACTTAAATTAGAAGATGTTTATCATTGGCCTTTGTCTACGAATTAAGATTATTGATTTTAGTCAAAGTCATACTACTGTATTAATTTCATAAATAAAATTTATTTAGCTTCTACTGTTATGGTTTCAAGTCACATATAAATATTTATGGACATAATTAGAAACTGAATGATCGACGTTACAAAATTGCACACTGGGCACAAAAATGTAACCTCAATCTTTACCTGTGTACAAACCTGTAACAAAACGTTTCTTGCTTACCGAAGAGTAAGTTAGGGACTTTTTCGGATAATTTCTTTGAAAAAGTCCCAAAATGATAGGTTAACCAACAAACAAAATGATCCCTGAAAATTCGAATACAATCTCAAAAACAGTCCCGAAAAAATCCTGAAAAATTTCCAAAATGATCCCTAAAACTTTCCTAAAGTTAATCCGTAAAGAACTCAAAAGTCTCTCCAAAAGCCTTATTATTTCAAGAATGATTTCGAACTACTAGAATCAAATCAATCCAAACTTTTTTTTCGACCCGGTCTAGTACACATGTATGAGTATAATTTTGCGGTATCTTGACGTGTTAACTTTTTTCAAAAACCCTTGAATAATAATTGAAATTTTACTCTTTATTCACTCACTGGCATAAAGAAGAGGCGTGGTTAATGCTCGAGCTCTTTTTTATTAATATCAACTCCTTGTTTGTTCGGAGTATTTTGACAAAAGTCTACAAACATTTCGGTCCGTATATCCATCTTGGTCCATATCCTTTTATATTAACTTAGCGCCGTTCTGAATTTCGAATCGATTTTATTTTTAATGCTTAGATCAGAAGAGTAATAACATATAATGATTAGCCAACAATTTCTTAGTAGTAAAGATTTCTTAAGTAATATAAAAAAGTAATGACGAGCTTTGTTTTTACGCTAATGTCTGTTGAATGGCTTTGTAGTTGTAACCACCGCCGGGCGCAATTCCTTCTAAAGATCCAATGACCGAAGAAACAGGGGCAATGTTTTCATCGAATTCGTTAGTGCCGCCCAACTGGTCGTATTGGTCTGTGGAGAATAAAAAATTAATGAATACATTTTTATGAAATAGTTTACGATAAACCATCAGTTTCTTCGGATTCACTTACCTTGAATTTCCTTCTGCGCGGCCGCAGCTTCTTCGGGTGTCTTGTATTTAATGAAAAATATTTCAGGTTTGCTTGGCACAGTTGGCGCTGGTGTTATAATGTCGTTGGTGGTCAATTCATGCTCCTTCTTACTGAGTACATAAATGACGGTCTTCTCTTCCTGTGGTGCGAATTCCGCCGACAATTTAAGGTTTGCATTATCGGAGTGTGGTGCCTTAATGAACAGAACGCGATAGTTCTTTTGCGGACGACCGATAACTAAATGCTTTGTTTTGACAATGCTTTCAGTGTCTTCAGGTGCTGATATCGAATAGAATTGCTTATGGATGAGGGGTGTTGCTGTTGTTGTGGCAGGTGGCAAATATTTCTCACCACCGTATGCTTGTGCAGGACCAAAATTACTGCCAACCGATTGAGGTGCGTAGCCATAACCGAATTGTGGTGCAGCGGTAATAGCGGAGATCATCGCTAAACTAGCGATAAATACTAACGAAACCATTTTCAGAAATTTTAATTTAATCTGATACAAATAATTTAGACGCTAAAATGTACTCGCTGGTCGTGAACGCACTAAGAAGTTACCAGTTGTACTGTTTGCCTCATCGTCATTGCACTATCATTTTATATGCGCATGGTTGAATTTTTTTTTGCAAAATAAATCTTGAAATTAATGCAAATCCCACAACATCTTTAAAAAGTGCGATCAAGGCGATTGTATCTATCAAACGGCGCCGACGTTCGTTTGATAATTTTGAAAAAGATTTGGCATTAGTGATAATAGTATACCACTGTGTCACCTATCAATATGTACATATGTATTAGCTAGCGTAAGGAAAAAAAAAATTAACACAAAATACCTTATTAATCACGAAATTACTCTAACGGGTTTTAGGTTTAATGATGCACCGATTGCCACAATGCCAGTGCAAAGTATGCAAACGAATTTTTGTCACTCGATTTTTTGAATCATTTATCGATTAATGAATTCTATCTTAGAAGTTAGCTGCAGTTGCTACAGATATGAGTATAACCGAGCTTCCATACTTCCTATATATGTACCCAGGAAAGTTTACGAGTCGTTCCCAATTAAAGTCCACTTACATTCATACTACATACATTCATACAAACTCGCTAGGGATGTCAACTATTCAAAAAAGTTCTGAAAATTCTGAAAAAACTCGAAAATTTTCATTTAAAATTCATCGAATTTTGCATACGTTTTTAAACATAAGTTACAGTTTCTGTATTAGAATTTTTGACCATTATTTTATAGACAATTAATAAAATTGATTTATTATAAAAGTATACCTAAACGCAGACTTATTCTACCTAGCATACCTGCATTGTGAAAGTTATTGTAATACATACATATTTATATGTAGATATAAAAAAATCCATAGTCAAAATGCACAAGTTGGGGGGAATTGCCCCACATTACGACCAAAATATACATCTAAGGTATAAACAGTTATATATGTGCGGATAAGTACGACCAAGCAGCCAATCAAAATAATTTAAAAACAAATAAATTTTAATTCAAAAAAAACGTTTTAAAAAATACACCAATCCAGATGCCAGACGTATATTCATAGCCGTTGTTGGGTAAGCAGACATGCCTGCATGTTACTACTCGTGTGATCAGCTCCTGCTGTGAGTGCTTAAAGTCCATAAAGACCACAGCTAAACTGTTGTTTGAGTAGACGTTGCGAATTTTAGCTTTAGCTATTGTTGTTGCATTGATCACTGATTACGATTAGCAGTGCCGGCGGCTCTCCTGAGTGCTCGAAGAGTTTTATGGTTGAATTTTTACCACGGGTAAACTCTAGTTAGTTCATATAAACACACTTTTTTCAAAATGCTTTATTAAAATATTAAAATTCAATATTGTATATCTCTATAAAAACGAGGACACTTTGAGTTTTATATATGAACGATTTAATGACTTTTCACAGTAAAGGTTACATAGAACTGACTGAGAATATGCAATGTAATTGACATGTGATAATACATATACAATGAGAGAGAGTAGTACATGGTTGCACAAATAGTATGAATACAAATGACATTTATACGGATAGATATATTTGGGTAGTCGGAACTACTTCGCCGCGCCAACACCTCCCCTCGAAGGAGTGAGACTACTTGTGATGCCCAGTGCTGTTGAGCATTTGAGGTGCTTGATGCTGCTTAAACTTTTGGTTAGGACGTCTGCTGGCATTTCTTCGGTCGGCATATACTTGAGTACGATCTTTCCGTTTTTGTGACATTCTTTGATAAAGTGGTGGCGCACGTCGATGTGTTTCGTGCGCGAGCTATAGCCTAGACTCTGAACGAGTTTTTGTGCGCTTTGGCTATCGTTGAATAATGTTACGCTTTCACACGACATATCCAAACACTTAAATATGCTTTGGAGATACATCGCTTCTTTCGTCGCTTCTGTCATAGCCATGTATTCGGCTTCAGTGCTGGAGAGTGCCACTGTGCGTTGTTTGCGTGCCTCCCAGCTGATTGCTGCGCCCGCCAATATGAACGCATATCCACTGTATGATCGTCGATCTATTGAGTTGGAACCCCAATCCGCATCGACGACGCCATAGAGTTGCTCATTGGTTTGTTTGTATAGAAGGCCGCGATCTTTTGTGCCATTTAGGTACCTTAGAATACGTTTTGCGGCTTTCCAGTGGTCCTCGTTGTAATTTGTATTGAACTGACTCATGTAGTTTACAGAAAAAGCTATATCTGGTCTGGTTGTGACTGCCAGATACATGAGTGCGCCTATTAGGCTTTGGTATGGATATTTTGCCATGTCTTCTTCGTTTAGTTTGGTTGGTTTTTCGATTTTAAAGTTTGTTTCTAAAGGTGTGCTTGCTGGTTTACATTCGGTCATATTATAGCGAGCCAATATTGATTGTATGTAATCTCGTTGCGATAAAAGCACTTGGTGTGACTTAAGATTTTGCTGAAAGTCAATGCCAACGCAACGCTTTGCCAGACCAATGTCTTTCATCTGAAAACATTCACTTAATGCTTCTTTAGTGCTTTTAAGCCATGACTTGTCGTTAGATGCCAATAGCAAGTCATCTACATAAACGGTGATTAAAAGTATTTTATTATGATTTTGCTTTGTAAAGAGACATGGATCTTCTAGTGAGGCTGTCAGGCCGAGCTGAGCTAGTTTTTCTGTTAGGCGGTTGTACCACATCAGGCCTGACTGTCGTAATCCATATAGTGCCTTCTTTAGTAGGCATACGGGTTTATGCTTTTGTAGTGCTGTGAGCCATTTATTTGCTGTATCTTCAATTTGTTTACTGTGCTTACTTATGCGCTGATGGCCCACTGGCTCACCAAATTTTATTTTATTTAAGACTTCTGTTAACATTTCTGGGACTTCCATATATACCGTTTCGTTTAGCTTCCCATTAAGGTATGCGGTGACTACGTCCATTTGGTGGATTTCTAAATCCTTCTCCGCTGCCACTGCTGCGAGCAAGCGTATTGACGTATAACGCGCTACTGGCGAGTAGGTTTCATGAAAATCTTCCCCTTTTCGCTGCCCGAAGCCCTTGGCTACTAAACGTGCTTTTCTTATACCATCTTCTTTGGTTCGTAGCACTAAACGACTTCCAACTATTTTGCGGTCAGTGGGCTGTTCTACTATGTCCCATGTTTCATTTAAAATTAAAGCTAAATATTCATCTTCAATAGATCTTACCCATTCTACGGCATCATCACCATTTTTCAATTCAGACCAGGTCGCTGGAGATTCACCAATGCTAGCAAATGCCATTTCGCATGCTTCTACATTTTCGTGTTGTTTTACGTTTTCATTTTCAGTTTCAGTGTCGGTTTCACCGATTTCGATGTCTTTAAAGATTTGGTACAGCTTTTTGGGCCTACCACGCGAACCTGTCTTAACTTTCTTTGGCCGACCCTTACCGCGCTTGACGCTTTTATCACTAACTTCCTCGTTACACGTATCGAAGTCACTTGCTGCTTCGTCGCCATCATAAGTGGGTATAGATTTTTCATTTTGTGGTAATTCTATTTCAATGTTAGTTTTTGGTTCAAATATTTCTTCATACTCTTCTTTGAAACCAGCTTCATCTAAAAATTTCACATCGCGACTAGTTAGCACGCTTCTTTTCTCTTTTGACCATAGACGGTATGCTTTTGATTCGGAGCAATAACCAATAAATACACACTGCTCGGAACGTGATTCGAATTTGTCTTTTGAATTTTTCTTATTCAATACATACGCTTTAGTGCCAAACACTTTCATGTGAGCAACTGTTGGAGTTTTACCAGTCCATGTTTTATGAGGGACTTCTCCAGTAGCTTTTGTAATGCATCTATTTCGAATGTAGCACGCAGTATTTACGGCTTCAGCCCAGAACGACGGTGGTACGCCGGCTTGCTTCATGAGGCACCTGGCCATCTCTACAAGCGTTCTGTTCTTGCGTTCAGCTACTCCGTTTTGCTCCGGAGTGTATGGAGCCGTCAGACGTCGCTTAATCCCATTTTGTTGCAAATATAAATCAAATTCACGGTTGCAATATTCACGACCATTGTCGGATTGCAGTGCCTTTAGTTTTCTGCCAGTGTATGTCTCGGCCGCGTTCTTAAATTTTTTAAACATGTCTAATACTTCGGATTTTTGTTTAATGAAATAGATTTCACACCAGCGCGATTTATCGTCTATAAACGTTACGAAATAATTTTTGCCTCCATTTGAGGTACGCCGCATAGGGCCACACACATCGGTGTGCACAATTTCTAATAAGTCTTTGGTGCGATTATCATTACACTTGGGAAAAGCTATACGTGTTTGTTTCTGGCTTACACACACTTCGCATGCCGGTAAATCGTCTTTAGGATTTATTTTCAACCCGTGTACATCACTGTTCTTTGCCATTTGTTTTAAGTCTCTTTCGTTCAAATGGCCCATACGACAGTGCCATAAATTTATATCGCTTTTAGCTTCGGACATAAATGAGTTGTTTACATTACTCTTCATAAAATATAAATTTCCACTTCGTTCCGCAGTAAACAATACGTTTTCATTTTGATCAATAACTATTGCATCATTTTTTCGGAAGTGCACTTCATAGTTTTTGTCTGTCATTTTAGACACCGAAAGTAAATTCGTACGCAGATCCGATACATAAAGCACATTTCTCAATGTTATATTCTTATCAAAACCATTCTCATTTACATTTACTTTCACATCACCTCTGCCAGTAATTTTTGTGCGGTTGTTGTTTGCTAAATTCAACACTTGGTTAAGCTCAGCCATCTCGACAAAATTGTTTTTGTCAGCGCTCATGTGAGAGGTGCACCCACTATCTAAGCACCAATTTTCATTTCCACTTGGACACAGAAAAACAGATTCATTTGCTCTTAAAGAGGAATTTTTCTCTTCACTTTTGTTTGCACTTTGTTTGTACTGACTCTTGGACCGACAGTCTTTGGCATAGTGGCCGCTCTTACCGCACTTGTAACAACAAAAATTACGTTTTATTTGCGTTCGCTTTCCATTGCTTTGCCGATCATTACTGTGTTTGTTTTTGTTATACATGTTTGGCTTATGTGCATCTCTTACATACAAAGCATCGCTGTCGCTTCGTTCGCCTTGTGCTTTTCGTGATTCCCACTCTTCTATAATTTTTACGCGCAGAACTTCTGGCTTTGGTAAATCGTCGCGAGTTTCGAGCGCGCAACGGAATGTCTCATATGAGTTTGGTAAACTATATAGCAACAAAATTGCGAGTAACTCATCACCAATTTCGACGCCGATTTCTTTTAATTTGCTGACAGCATCGAAGAATTCGTTTAGGTGGTTTCTTACTATGTCGCCTTCTTTCATACGCGAGAGTGCGACTCTCTTCAATAATGTCGCTTTACGAGCCGGACCTTTTGACTCGTATGTCGCTTGCAATTTTTGCCACATTTTTTGTGAATTTGTACACGTAGCAATTTGGTTTAATTCTGTAGAACTTATGGATAGCATTATATCAGCACAGGCCTTTTCATCGTTGATTTTCCATAAGGCAGCTGCTGGTGCTTCAGTCGGGCAAGTTTTCTCCCCATTTACGTAACCCCACAGGTCGTTTTTTATTAGAATCGCGCGCATTTGTAGTTTCCAAGTATCGTAGTTTTCCGCGTTTAGCGGCTCGATACGAACAACTCCCGCCATTTTGCAGTATTTGCCGAAAAATTCTTTATATTTTCTTTGCACAATTTTTTATATTGTTCGCGCTTCAAGTAAAGCGTTTAGCTTTCTTATTTAACGCCGCGGGATGTTTATTTTTGCTTTAAATGTAAAAGCACCGAAACTATTGCGATGGACCTGGGCCCATAACCTATAAAAACGAGGACACTTTGAGTTTTATATATGAACGATTTAATGACTTTTCACAGTAAAGGTTACATAGAACTGACTGAGAATATGCAATGTAATTGACATGTGATAATACATATACAATGAGAGAGAGTAGTACATGGTTGCACAAATAGTATGAATACAAATGACATTTATACGGATAGATATATTTGGGTAGTCGGAACTACTTCGCCGCGCCAACAATCTCTTCTTGATTTTGAGCAGAAAAAAATTTTAAAATTTGTTAGATAGTTTCTCTAGAAAGAACAGGGGCCGTATCGTGTTTCCCGTTAACTGAATACTCGTTTCGCAAAATTCCCTATTATATCGTTTTATACGTGAACGTACAATACCTATCGTAATTTGGTATAGTAATATCAGTGAAAGTACTCAAAAAGTTGTCAAAACAAAAAAAAATAATTCGACAGCAAAAATGCTTTCGAAAAGAAATTGAAATACAATTTTTTTGAACAAAAAAACCGCCTCAATTGTGCAGAGGGCAGGGCAACAGCCACGAGGCTGTGTATTGATTGACTACTGCAGGACCGCCCTTGAAAGACACAAAATCATGGCGGAAGGATGCCACCAAAATTTCATTTTTTTTTTTTTTTTTTTTTAACGTTTGAACGGCACAAAAAAATTTTAATAAATATTTTTGACATTAAGCTCTCATGTTTCTACATATTACACATTGTCAAAGATTACGATACGATTGTGAACGTATATCGCGATACCAATAATTTTCCTTATATCTACGATCAGTAACGTAAATATTATGGATACGATTCCCTATTCGGCCACGGAATACACGATACGGCCCCAGCATTTGGCTCTATCACAAATTTTATAAAAAGCAAAAATAACCAAACCAAAAAGACCGTGTAAACAATTGCTATTTTTTTTTTTAGTAATTTTTATTACATGGAATTATAAATATATTAAAATAGTGAATTTCAGGTTCCCGACTTTGTAAAGATCCAAAAAAGTTACGTCCCTAATGCATTCACAATCGGCACAGACTCTTTATACAAGGCAATGGGTAGGCACAGATCCGAATTAAACGAAGCAGCAATCCGGGTTATCTCAGACCATGTTGATAAGACCGAAAATCGTTCCAAATACCAGCTTTAGCTTACTAGAAACGAAACAGAAAAGTCTTCTACATTGGAAAATTAATGCCAAAAATCGATTATAGATTTTTTCTTTATTTTTATTTGTTATTGTTGTAGTAGTACTGCAACCTAAATTGTGTTTTGGACTTTTCTCTTCAGATTTTCATGCGTGCCGTAGTTCAGTGAATTCGTTTGTTAAATTCGGAGCCTGAAAATATCCGATTCTTATTTCGACTGACTGGAAATAATGTTCTTTGAGTTGCTGTCGGAACTTTGCTTCGCTCTACACATCCACCCCTTAGACGAAGACTAAACAGCGCTAATGTGGTGGTTTACAATAGAAATATCTCCATTTTTGCCGCTAAACTCTGCAAGTGTAAAAGAATCCATTCCTATGGAACTTCAAACTGAACTTGACAGTATTGAATGACTTTTTATTGCTCATGATCCAATAATACAGGTCGTGTCGATAGGCCAGCTGATTTTTATTTTTTTCTCGAATTTTGACAATCAACCCATTTTTCAATACGATTTTGACTATAAACCCACAAATTAGCTGTTATGGTTGGATCATGTTATTGCTCATCTGCTTTTAGATATTTTCAATTTCTATGTTTGATTTATAAAATTACATAATATTATAGGGTCTATACACAATGCGTCTGAGTCAAGAGTTAATTTAGGTGTATTAGTGAAAATGTGTATGTAGTAGCTACACCGACATGACTCTGGCATAACTCAAGAAAATCAAAATGAGTTTGATATTTTGCTGTGACTCGTCCGTCAAATTTTGAAAGTCAATTGACAAACCGTTTAAAAAATAAATAACGAGAAGAAAAAATGTATTTTAATTTCAAAAATGTCTGCCAATAAGTTCCATATGAAGGAAAATAAAAAGTTTTTACTTGAATTCATGGAAGTATATATGTACATACATGATATATTCATTTTGAACCTTATGCAATGAAAACTATTCACAAATGAATGACGCAAGGGAACCCAGAATGACGGCGAGTCAACATGTACACAGATGACTCTTGACTCAGACGCATCGTGTATAGGCCCTATTAGGCCAGCCATGAGCAACACTATTGCTATGATAATTTGGCCAAACAAATTGATTTGAAATTTTTTATTTATGTAGCTTCGGATAGAATTTAGTCGTATATTAAAGTAAAATTTTGACAGGAAACACTATAAAATTATGCAAATTTTGTTACCGTCTTTCCCAATCGACTCAAAATGTTTAATCATCTTATTATGTGAGTTTAAATCTCAATTTATTGCAAAGTAACAATTAATAAAACAACAACAAAACAAATAACACTTAATACATACTCGGGGCGAATATTTTTATCAACGCAATCACTTAAGAATTAATCAACATTACTAACTAAATGGAGATATGTAGGTCACAAGCCCCATATCAGACTTAGATCAAAATTTATTTAAAGCTTTAAAAATGATGGCAAATACTGAGAGCTAGGCTGATGTGCTGGCAGTGGCTGATGAGCATGATGTGTCTGCTGTGGATGAGATGCTTGGGCACTGCCACCATTCACTGGGCGATAGTTGTAGCTACCATCAGCGTTAAGGCTATCCAAAGAGCCGATGACTGAGGAAATGGGAGCAGTTGAATCATTGAATTCGTTGCTGCCACCCAATTGATCATATTGATCTGGAAATTGAAATAAATGGAAAAAAAAAATATTAACATCCGACGAAAAATAAGAAAGCGTTCATTAGTTCTTGTTACCTTGAATTTCCTTTTGAGCCTGATGCGCTTCCTCAGCAGTCTTATATTTGATGAAGAATACCTCGGGCTTGCTGGGCACTGTCGGTGCTGGAGTGACAAGATTGGCAGCATCAATATCTTCACCCTTCTTGTGCAGCACATAAATAACAGTTTTCTCTTCTTGGGGCGCGATTTCAGCCGAGTATTGAACATTTTCAGTGTGTGGGGCCTTGATGAAGATGACACGGTAATTTTTTTGAGGTTTTCCTATTACTAAATGTTTCGATTTAGTTGAACTGTCTTCCGGTGCAGAAATGGTATAGAACTGCTTGTTAATAATTGGAGCTAATTGCTCCGCTGCGGGTGGTAAATATTTGTTTCCAGCATGACCCGCCGCACCATTATGGTTTAGGATATTGCCATTACCAATAGCAACACCAAACGCAGGTGCAACGCTGCCACTTCCAATACCACCAATGCCACCAAGTTGTGCACCACTGATGCCACCAAGTTGTGCACCACCGATGCCTCCATGTATCGGCAATCCATGGCTACTGATGCTATTCGGTTCGTACGCATATTGGGGTGCAGCAGAGGCACCAATGGCGAATAAGCCAAGTACAAACAGGGTAAACATTTTTTTTTTTTTAATTTTTATTCTAAATTTTTTTTATTAAACACACAAGTCACTACTTCACTGTTCACTGTTCGCAAGTTCGTTGTTTCCTTTTTTTTAAGATAACTTTTGAATTGTTTTTTATTCAGATTAACCACGAAGATGCTTTTGTATCGAAGTAATTTTGTTCACTGAATATAGGCCCACCAATCTACACAGTTTATATACAAAGTCGGGGTAGCTGGCTTTTACATTGAACGCTGCATAAATTGTGTATCTCTTTCAATTTAGTCGTCTGCATCACATTAAATATATGCAGATTTAAATTTCGATCAAATTTAGTATTTAGGCTAATATCGACTTGTAAGGCCTAATAAACCATTTGGTGTTATTGACTCATAGCTTAATACCTTTGCTGTCAAATGGTCCAATGTATGGAGTGTGACATTTTGTTGTTGTTTCAAATAGAGTGAGACATTTTTTTGTTGTTTCAAATAATAAAAAAAGTGGTGAATAACAACAAATACCTTTGCTTTTGTTTTGGTGATTTGACCGCGTGGGATGGTATTGTTGAACGGCTTTTGATAAATAGCTTGCAGCTAGCGTCTTTCTCATTCTATTTTTAGATTTCTACCTTAAGCTCATTATAGCTCCACCTAATAGCGTAAAATCTCCGCTATTCACTCAATCTACTTTTTGATAGTGCCGTAAAAGTTGTCAACAAGAAAAAACCAATTTTCGAATTTTTGGCGCTAACACCAAATTTATATTGACCTCAACTTTTTTCACTTCTTTGGTGCATTAGCTTACCACATGACGATACAAAAACTGATTCCGTAATCTAAAAATTTTTTAAATTTTAACAACGGAAACTTGACTTCAAATACTTAACACAAGAGTAAATATTATGTGGGTAACCATTGTTGTTTAAATTTTGGGATATGAAAAATAAAATAAAAATCAAATAAAATTAATTAGAAAAATAAACCAAAATAGACCAAATAAAAAAAGGACCAGCGGACGAAACGTTGAAAAACGTGGTGCTGCTACACATTTTTTGCCTGAGACTCATGACTCATGTCACTTTAATGTTGTCTGTAAACGTAATATTGGTAATCATCAAACTTTTCAAGAATACCTTTTGCTTGTGAAACCGACTAAATCATTGTCCACATGAGCGATGCATGAAAAAGATGTGGGTCAATCCGAGATATACTACATCAAAAAAACACATCAGCGATCGTCATGGTTGTCAAAATATAGTCTTATTTCATATTTAACGACATTCAGATATGCGTCCGTTGGCAGCTTGATGGGATCGGGGCGTAACAAAACCTGTTCCTAGAAAAGCATAAATGCAAAAACTAAATTAGAAGCCGAATGACTGGAACAGAAGTGTAATGAAACTTTATATAAGAAAGCTGCCAGAACCCTTAGCTGAAACGAAACATTGGGCACAGAAACTATTTAGATAACATTTTTTAATCATATTAAGTTTTATGAGACATTTGTTGTGTCCAATTTGTTTTTATTAAAAAATTTATTTTATAGAAAAGCTTTTCATTTTAAAGAACTGTATTAACAATTATATATGTATGTATTGATCGGTTTTTCCGAGCTGAAGTGCAGTCAATAAAAAAAAAATACTTATTCAATACGTGAACTATAACCAGCTTGTTCGTTTGTTCTTTGAGTAACGAAAAGGTCTTTTGTCTTATATGGATATGGATTCAAAATGGCGGCCCATACAAAAAAGTAGCCATATAACTATAAAAGAGGACCTAGTTTGCGAAGAACGGACGGTATTTCTCCATAGCTCGACTCATGTCGTTATTCATGCTTATTGGTGGGTCTACGTTTTTTTGTTCTCATGCTTACAAACATCGGATAAAAATCATAATACCATTTCTTGTTCATGAAAGGTATAAAAACTTTGGATGTGCCAAAAATTATGTGGGCACTGCAAATAATCGCAGATAGTTATTAGCAACGGTTAGTTTTTATAGCTCATAAAAAGATTATAAATGCATACTTAATTTTGAATTCAGCTAAGTTTTTTTTTATATAGAATTTGGTTTAAGGCTTATCTATGTATGCTATGAGGGAAAAAATTTCTATTCAAAGCATTGAAATGCCGCCGACATTGAACTTAGAGACGCAAAAGTCGTAAAAACTTAATAGAAACATATCAAATAAACAGGAAAGGTTCCATAAATTAAATGATAATCTCGGTGTTTGTCAATATTTTTGTGATTCAAAATTAGACTAATACAAATCATATTTGTGATAGGTTTGCATTGCGATAAATAACTCCTTAATGTATTGCAAATACTATCAATAGCCCCTCATAAACCAGCCAAGGTATCGATAATGGCATCGATAGTTTGCGAACCTCTTAAGCATTTTTGGTATATACAGGCCCTTCATTGAGGCTGAGTTCCTAGTACAGTATAATATTAATGAAAACATTTACTGGGGTCGATTATATTATAACTTTTATAACTTTTATAAATAAAATCTGTAGTATAAATGTCCAAGTTCAAAAAGTTTAAATGAGTTGGAATAACATAAAATAAAATAAAATAAAATAAAATAAAATAAAATGAAATAAAATAAAATAAAATACAATAAAATAAAATAAAATAAAATAAAATAAAATAAAATAAAATAAAATAAAATAAAATAAAATAAAATAAAATAAAATAAAATAAAATAAAATAAAATAAAATAAAATAAAAATAAAATAAAATAAAATAAAATAAAATAAAATAAAATAAAATAAAATAAAATAAAATAAAATAAAATAAAATAAAATAAAATAAAATAAAATAAAATAAAATAAAATAAAATAAAATAAAATAAAATAAAATAAAATAAAATAAAATAAAATAAAATAAAATAAAATAAAATAAAATAAAATAAAATAAAATAAAATAAAATAAAATAAAATAAAATAAAATAAAATAAAATGAAATCAAATCAAATCAAATGAAATAAAATAAAATAAAATAAAATAAAATAAAATAAAATAAAATAAAATAAAATAAAATAAAATAAAATAAAATAAAATAAAATAAAATAAAATAAAATAAAATAAAATAAAATAAAATAAAATAAAATAAAATAAAATAAATTAAATAAAGTAAAATAAAATAAAATGAAATAAAATAAAATAAAATAAAATAAAATAAAATAAAATAAATTAAATAAAGTAAAATAAAATAAAATGAAATAAAATAAAATAAAATAAAATAAAATGAAATGAAATGAAAGAAAATAAAATAAAATAAAATAAAATGAAATGAAATGAAAGAAAATAAAATAAAATAAAATAAAATAAAATAAAATAAAATAAAATAAAATAAAATAAAATAAATTAAATAAAGTAAAATAAAATAAAATAAAATAAAATAAAATAAAATAAAATAAAATAAAATAAAATAAAATAAAATAAAATAAAATAAAATAAAATAAAATAAAATAAAATAAAATAAAATAAAATAAAATAAAATAAAATGAAATCAAATCAAATCAAATGAAATAAAATAAAATAAAATAAAATAAAATAAAATAAAATAAAATAAAATAAAATAAAATAAAATAAAATAAAATAAAATAAAATAAAATAAAATAAAATAAAATAAAATAAAATAAAATAAAATAAAATAAAATAAAATAAAATAAAATAAAATAAAATAAATTAAATAAAGTAAAATAAAATAAAATGAAATAAAATAAAATAAAATAAAATAAAATAAAATAAAATAAATTAAATAAAGTAAAATAAAATAAAATGAAATAAAATAAAATAAAATAAAATAAAATAAAATGAAATGAAATAAAATAAAATAAAATAAAATAAAATAAAATGAAATGAAATGAAAGAAAATAAAATAAAATAAAATAAAATAAAATAAAATAAAATAAAATAAAATAAAATAAAATAAAATAAAATAAAATAAAAATAAAATAAAATAAAATAAAATAAAATAAAATAAAATAAAATAAAATAAAATAAAATAAAATAAAATAAAATAAAATAAAATAAAATAAAATAAAATAAAATAAAATAAAATAAAATAAAATAAAATAAAATAAAATAAAATAAAATAAAATAAAATAAAATAAAATAAAATAAAATAAAATAAAATAAAATTAAATAAAGTAAAATAAAATAAAATGAAATAAAATAAAATAAAATAAAATAAAATAAAATAAAATAAAATAAATTAAATAAAGTAAAATAAAATAAAATAAAATAAAATAAAATAAAATAAAAATAAAATAAAATAAAATAAAATAAAATAAAATAAAATAAAATAAAATAAAATAAAATAAAATAAAATAAAATAAAATAAAATAAAATAAAATAAAATAAAATAAAATAAAATAAAATAAAATAAAATAAAATAAAATAAAATAAAATAAAATAAAATAAAATAAAATAAAATAAAATAAAATAAAATAAAATAAAATAAAATAAAATAAAATAAAATAAAATAAAATAAAATAAAATAAAATAAAATAAAATAAAATGAAATCAAATCAAATCAAATGAAATAAAATAAAATAAAATAAAATAAAATAAAATAAAATAAAATAAAATAAAATAAAATAAAATAAAATAAAATAAAATAAAATAAAATAAAATAAAATAAAATAAAATAAAATAAAATAAAATAAAATAAAATAAAATAAAATAAAATAAAATAAATTAAATAAAGTAAAATAAAATAAAATGAAATAAAATAAAATAAAATAAAATAAAATAAAATGAAATGAAATGAAAGAAAATAAAATAAAATAAAATAAAATAAAATAAAATAAAATAAAATAACATAAAATAAAATAAAAAACAGAATAAAAAGGGTT
Organism: Sphenella marginata; assembly: GCA_951509765.1. Lineage (NCBI taxonomy): Eukaryota > Metazoa > Arthropoda > Insecta > Diptera > Tephritidae > Sphenella > Sphenella marginata. The sequence continues at coordinate 39,398,726 of OX608081.1, read as the reverse complement.
TTTTCCTGTCCATGCATTCTTATTGTTGTCAAATACGGAGCAAGGCCAGCAGAATTTTTGTTGTTATTCAAATTTAAAAATACAATGAATAAATAATAACAAGAAAAACGTACGGAAACTTTACGGCATGTTGTTTATACAATTTTTTGCGATGGTAATTTATAAGGGTAAATAATAAATAAAATAGATCTGTAATTTTTACGACTTTTTTTGACACATCATTTGCAGGTAATTTAAATGACGATTTAACCCAGTTAGGTATCTGAAGACGTCTACCAAACTCGTATATACATATGTACATTAAAATGTTCATATGTAAATTGCTAATGTGTCACCATTTCTTGTTAACTAGCTCATTTGCATACATTTTACAATCACTTACATGCTGATTATGCGATAGCGGCGTCGCCAATAGACGTAAAATAACTGAAACAATTTTGATTGATTATTTTTAACGTGGTTGGTGCGATCTAATTAATGACATTCATATAAAAAACGAACATACATATGTACGAACTGTGTGGATGTCGAAAATATTATTGGAGGAAGGGGTTGGAGTTTTATTAGATTGTTTGGGTTTCATGCAAGATATTTTTAATAGTAATGTCAAGTTGGGGGAAATAATAAAAGTTTCGTTGATCGGTACAATAGATTGTGTGTGAGCTATGCGTATGTATGGTTCCGATCTGGTTGATTCCGACAACAAGTTAATGTATTATAAAATGGCAATTGGTATGGGCAATTTGAGCCTGATAACTCCAAAACTGAGGAACATTAAACAGGCAAGTTGTCCCAAGGAAGGGTCCCACCAAAACATTTCAAACATGTTTAAATGTTTTTTTTACTTATTCGTAAAGCTTGAAGAAAGGGCAAACATTCTAAACGTCCGACCCCCTATATACCCTTTGAGTTAAATAAAATATATACTCTATGGCTTTATATTATAACTACATACAAGTATAATCTGTAGCGTACATTCGATCTAACATTGACGTCATTCAGCTTATGTATGTACGTATGTATCTCTGATCTTATACGAAGCTCAAGGTAAGATAATTCAATGATTTCCAACGATACCGAGCTCATGATGATTGATCTGTTAGATGCCCAATTTCTAATGTTCATAAATAAGGGCGTTCGACGATTTAAATATTTGAATTCTACATAAGATTGAATACTTCATTCACCTTTTTGTGCTGGCTGAATAATACAATTAGTGCAGTATTTGTGATCTATTGTTTCAATGTGCATTCATCTGTATTCGTCTGCCATTTATGTTAATTTTCACTAACTCGTTTCCCTAATAACCACTCATGTTTTCTTCCTTTTTATTTCCAACCGACAAGAGTGTGTCTCGGCATTTTAATTCAAATGGTATTTGCATTTTATTCACAGCTGTCAAATTTAACAAACTGTAATTATCAATTACTTATTCCTAATGAACGCTGATTTTGCACTACTTTATGTAAGCGCTTATGTGTTTGTGAGAATTTATGAAATGTTTTATTAGTATTGACAGTATTGGTGTGATCTTCGTCGTCTCTTATTGTCAATGTTGCATGGGTTGAGAATATTGACAACGGTGGACATGGCCTTTTGGTCTACGATTGACGACTGGTTAAATAAATTAATAATTCAAATGGGGTTTCTTCGTTAAAAAATTCCAAAGACTTTTTTTGGTGTATGAATTATTCAAATATTATAATTGGCACCTTTTAAATGAAGTGCGAGTTTTCGCATTTTTGTCTACGGGTTTTTTTTGAAGTTAAAAATATTTAGCTTACATAAGTCAATAAGCTATGGTTGTTTGACACCTTTCCGGTCAAACATTGAATATAGATCAAGATTTATTCTTTTTTCTTAGAAATGTATACACATCTACATATACATATGTATATGGATAAAACTATGAAAATGTACAAAAGTGTGTGTCGAGTGAAGATAATTAACAAATAGGAGGACGAGGTCACTACGCGATAGGCATGCATTCCGAGCGAATGGGAATCCCGTATTAGATTCCCGTAGATACTATATCACTAGGTCTCTTTTTATAGCGCCAAAACGGCTTCTAGAAACTACTGGGGCTAGCTGGGTTGCAGCCAATTTACCTACCCAGATATCCAATATTTTGATTATGTGTATGGGTAAACCCTCTGCTACATGCAGGCTACGGCTAATGGAATGTACTTATCGATAAGCCGACGAAAAATGCCAACAAACCCCAGGTTGTCGGATATCCAACCAAATTTGGCCGGGGAGAGGGAGCTCCCTTTCTGGACAACTTTCCCCAAATTGTGGAGCATGAAATCAGAACTTGATCGGGTCTTCTAAATGGTTCGAAGAAGAGGTGTAACGGTGTCCTCGCATGGTATCACAACGGTCCTTATACATAAATATAAAGTTAAAGTGTAACTCTTATTTGAAAAATAAATTTTTTTCTTCATCGAATAAATATTATAAAGCAACGTTTTGAATAAATTTCAGAATTCGAGCAACGTTTTTGATACAGAAATTTCAAATAACAGTTATTTTTTGTCCCTGTAAAAAAGTAATCATGAAAACAGGTTTTTCAAAACATAACTTCTTTGGGACCCCAACTCAGCACGTTAAAATTTATGACGCTCCTTATTTTCCCAATTTCTTACATCAGTGCATGCATGCCTTATTTTTTTTTTGATTTAGAGACATTATATGATTTTTTCAAATATTTAAGAATATGTTGTATAGTAAACTAAAGAATAAGTTGTATCCCATGATACAAACCGCGAACCTTCGTTCTAGTGGATCAAATTTATTTTAGTTAAATTCGGGTTAGCCTTCGTTTTGTTAATTTTTTTTCAATGTCCGTTCAAATCCGTAGTTCTGAGGTCTGATTTCTACAACTGAAACCACTATTCCCAGAATGTCTGAGGCGCAAACGCATTTAACCATATACGCATATAAAAGTGAAAACCTTGCCGGATATACCATAAAAAACTTTCAGAACGAAGGTAGGAGTAACTATTTAAAGCGACTCAGTTTTTATGTCAACAATATCTTATTCTATCTGCAAGATAAAATTAAATAAAATGATTTTATATACATACATACATATGTACGTATGGTATCGTAAAGGTAAACCAATAAAAATGAAACAAATCCGCACTTTTTATTTTAAATATACATATTTCACTTGAAATGTTTTCTTTATAAACTCTTACAATTGTTCATATTTTTATTTATTGCAGAGGGCTGGCAAGCGTTTCGTGATTCTAATCGATTACAAAATTGGGAGTACAAAAAGGCTTTGGTGCATCTGCAGGCAATCTATGGCATATTTCCATATTATAAAGTCAGCGTTGATAATCGGTACGTTATTATTATTGTTATTATTAAAACGAAAAATATGATACACTGCGTTAAGAAACTATATCATACACTTAATTTTTCCAAACCAATTGCTCTGTATTATAAAAGTGCACATCTTTCAAAAGTTCACAAGTATTCTAAATTGTATTTTATTAACTGGCTCAATATGGTTTACTTACGAAGACCACTCAAAACGTTCAACAATTGGCCTACAATCATAGTCAATCAAAGTCATATCAAACAAAGATTCTAGCTAAAATGAAAAGTAAGAGGATCCGATTATGAAAAGGAATTAAGTTGGAGGATAGTATGAAGAAATTATTTATATTTTGCAAGGTCATCCTGTGTCAATTATTTTATTGACAAACCATAGCATAGCTGTGGCAATAAGCGGAAAAAGCCAAACTCAAGTTTGGAGTAAGCATTGTGACATCGCACAACCATAGACACAAACCGTGATTTTGAAATGTGAGAATGACATTTTTGTCATTTTAAAATTAAAACTCCGTTTTAGACATAGAATGTACTTTAAGTGAACTATGACAGGCATGAAATGATGTTTTTTTTAAATCATGTTTAAGTAGATAAAACTCTATTTTAATTTGATTATGATTATGGGTCATTCTATGTACTTATGTACACTATACATAATTTTTTGAATCCAAAATTACATCACTTTTTCAAAGGAAATTTTCTGAGTATATAAAGTGAGTTATATAGTTTCGCATACTTACTATTCTCTATTCTATTAATCACATATACCAATCGGAATAAATAAATATTATTAATTTTTAGCTTTAATAAGCCACATGAATATATTGTGACATTGGACGAAGGTGAAATTGGTTTGCCTGATCGTTATTTCTACAGCGTTGATCCTAATGACGAGGTAAGTATCGCATTTTTATTGTGAATTTTTAGTTTGTTTAAAACTCTAAAGTTAAAAGAGAATGGTCTATTTATAGATTGTACGAGGTTATAAATTGCTACTGAGGGATTTTGCCATCAATATCGGTAAGTACATCAGACTAAGATTCTGCATCTGAGGAAAATAATCATTATGATTAAGAACTATGAGGAATATCGACTTGAACATTAAAACTAACACATCCTTTATTTTAAAACTGCTTGTCCTGAAGATATATTATTTAAAATTCTACTCTTAATGGATGGAATGGGTATTTATGGGTTGTCAGTAAAGTCACACATATTTTTATTTAGATTTTCCATAGCTCATCTTTTTGTCACTTCAATGCAAGATCGCTCTCTGTTTACTGCGAAATTCCGCATGGTTCAGGACATATGTCGACTTGGGGTTTATTGTGATTTTGTTACACTAATTAAGTAATGTTAGGCCCGGTTTCACCAGCTCGACTTAACTTAGTTAAGTCACGATTTTCACTTTTTCAGTTTCACCATCTAACTTAACTAAGTCACAACTTAGTCAGCTGGCAGGCTCGACTAAGTCAGTATTGCTGGCATTCGAAACACATATCTACGTCAGAAATGTTACTAATTTGCTTTGTGCACCGTCCCAGTTGGAAACTTTGCCATGCATGACTTTAATGAGGTAAGCGTAGATGCACGTTAACGCTTGTTTGGAAGCATGCAACCATTACCAAACCATCGTTTTCAATTAAGCACTATTTTACCACCTTCCAATCAAAGGGATATGCGTCCTGCGATCTATATATTCCTTGGTGCATTTCTATACATTACCATTTCTCAATGGGTACTGGTATGAAAAATACTACTATGTATAAAACAGCTGACCGGGTTGTTGTGGTCAAAACTATTTAAGTTGCCAAGTTGCTGAAACCCAAAAGTAAGTTAGTCGCAAATCTAGTCACACTGGTGAAACCGGGCCTTAGTTTCTGCTACTGATCGTGGATCAGTCATCACTCAGAATTTCACTAGCCCTTGCCAATATTAGAGCCACATAACAGCGACGTGAGTTGGATCAAAAAATAACTATAATTCGAGTTGCAATAAATTTTGTCTGTTGTGGTTGTTTTTAGCGACAAAAACACTTTTCGACAGGGAGAAAGTTCTGGGCAGGCCAATGTCTGCCGGCCCTCTAATATCTACATAAAAATCCATTAGGAAGGTTTCCACTTAATGAAAAATAAATGTCTTAAAGGGCTTCAATTTATTATGTTCATAATAATGTAGTACCTGGGTGACCGAGACTTGCTCGGTATTTTTCGAATTTGCCGCATAATCTTACTTACCAAGAGCATAAATTTCCAAAATATCGAACACTAACCACAAAAAATCACTTAACATAGATACTTTGGCGACACCTGTTGTGTATTAAATATTCTGGTTGGCCCATAGCCAAGTAGAAACTCTTAGAAGAAAGCATACCAACCATCTACCAAATTTCGTCGAAATCGGCTTAGCCGTTCCCGAGATAGTGGTCGATATCTGAAGGAATAAATAAAATGCGTTCAGGTGGCAACCCTAGGTGACAATCCTGCCCGAAAATATTTTGGTTGGTATACAGCCCAAAATACCTTTCATTTGATATCCACATTGCCTTATATTGCCTAATATTAAAAAAAAAATCGGAAAGGTGGCAACCCTCTAAGCTTCCCTTAGTGGCACCAGCCAAGTAGAAAATATTAGAAGGAAGCATACTAACCATCTACCAAATTTCGTCGAAAACGGCTTAGCCGTTCCCGAGATAGTGGTCGATATCTGAAGGAATAAATAAAATGCGGTCAGGTGGCAACCCTAGGTGGCAATCCTACTCGAAAATATTTTGGTTGGTATACAGTCCAAAATACCTTTCATTTGATATCCACATTGCCTTATATTGCTTAATATTTACAAAAAATTCGGAAAGCTGGCAACCCTCTGAGCTTCCTTTAGTGGCAATATCCAAGTAGAAAATCTAAGAGGGAAGCATCCTATCCATCTACCGAATTTTATCGAAATCGGTTTAGCCTTTCCCGAGATAGGGGTCGATATGTGAAGGAATAAATAAAATGCGTTCCGGTGGCAACCCTAGGTGGCAATCCTATTCGAAAATATTTTGGTTGGTATACGGCCGAAAATACCTTTCATTTGATACCCATATTGCCATATATTGCTTAATATTTTTACAAAAAATTGATATAGGTGGCAACCCTGTGAACCACCCCAAGTGGCAACACCAAAGTAGAAAATCTTAAAACAAAGCATAGTACCTATGTACCAAATTTCATTAAAATCGGTGAAGTCGTTCGTGAGATAGTAGTGGATATACAAATATAAATACAAGAATAAGTCGTTTAAAGTTATACGATTAATATATAACGAGGTCGCGAGAAATAGTAAAACACCCTAATTTTAACTCTATATTTCTTAAAGGCATTATATCCCGTGAAGCAGATCTGTTTGCCGATGAAATTTTCCATTATGAAAAGCGGATTGTTAGTCATATCGATTCTGTTAAACAATCGGACGAGAGTAAACTGAACGAAATAAAAACGTTAGCTGAAATGAAAATAATTGCACCATCGGTAAGGGTTTCGCAGTTGATATTTTCCATGAACTAATTTATTTTGTTTTATTTATTGTATTGATCATGCAGCTGCCGATATTTGAATCTCTTCAGGCAATATTTAGTCATACCAAAATAAGTGATGAAACAGAAATTTTAGTGCGAGACGTGAACGTTTTCAGCGAACTCTCAACTGTGGTATCTACATCTGATAAAAAGTGAGTAGGTAGCAACTCTAATTGCTAACATGGCAATATATAGAGAATTTCAGTAATTTTCGTGAACATGAAAGACATGAGTTTATTATTTTGCAATTTTGGGTTATACAATTAAACATTTTGAATCAATAACTTTTGACCTTATTTTTAAATTTTGTTTTTGATTTAAGAAAGGGCTCAGTTTACAAATTTCACATTTAATCTAACTATAGCGAAGTTGTTAACTCACAAAAATATATTATTTTTGATTCAGCTATCTAGATCGGGTACTGAAGGAACCGGTGATATGTTATCAGGAAGTTCCGAAAACAAATAGTGTGGAAGATAGTGTCGGTTGACAGATAGTAAATACATATACGTGCAGTTTTCGTAATATATTATAATAAACTAAATGATTTACATTGTGAAACACTTTAGCATGCTAACAACTCAAATGCCAATGTTCAAGTCAAAGTATCGCTAAATTATTCGCAATAATTTGTTTATAAAAATGTTCAAATTATTGGGTTTTTGCATAATTGTTGTTGAGTTTTTTATTTGTTGAAATTACAAAAGCAATGGTATATGAATGGAGTGAGTCTTAAGTAAATATATACTCCATATCGTCCCCTCAATATAACAATAGCGTATAATTTTTTTTGGGTTTTGAGAAAATCGAGTTTAAAGTTTTTGTCAAATCAGATGTCTATTAAAACCTCAATATCACGGTAAAGAAAAATTGTTCATAGTGGATTTTTCGATGAATACATTATACCGTTTCTTGCTTTTAAATTTACCAAGTTGTTTTATTCTACGCATCCTTTAAGACCATAGTTATGTTATTCAAAGCGCAAGTCCTCCATATAGGCCATTTTATTTTTTAGGGAATTCGTATGATGTATCTGATACACTATTTTATTTTGTATGGTATACGCTGTTTCATTCAATAATTTTACGGTATTTTTATTAAAATATCAATTTGTAACATTATAAAACAGTAATTAATTCCTGTTGATATTTACCTTACTTTCTTCACTTACATTTTATAATGGACGATACTCACTCATATGTTTAAAATCCATATTTTTAATGAACAAACTTTCTCTGCGAAATGAATTTGCAAGCTGAAATTTCAAATGACTACAATATTTCCTTGGCATTCATGTAGTCAAAACAACGTAAAAATCGCATAGACTATTACTCTTGTAAATTTCTGATAAAATTTTCGAATTTGTATTGAAAATAAAACAGCTTATGTGGGGTATAGAAATGGTCGGAATAAAACTATTTCTCAAACAATAGTGTATATCATTATAAGCTATTTTATGAGTTAAAGTTTTGATAAATTGTATTTATTTCTACAGGGTAAAATGGAGTATAATGCGCATACACTATTATTCTTTTAACAACTTTGCAGTGGCAATTTCAAGTAAAATAGCGCATATGAGCTTATACACTTATTGAAGGAAATGTTTGAACAAGAAATTATACACCATTTTTTCCAATGACATTTTGACCCACTTTGTGGAAGTAGAATTTGACGAAATTTTGACCAGACATAGAATCAATGATGGAGATTCTAAATATGCAATAAAAAAATAATGGCGTATGAGCATATACGCTATTGTTATATTGAGGGGACGATATATGATAAGCGCTTGAATTATAGCCACTACCGTTGGTTCATTTGCCATTGAAAAGTCCTCGTAAAATATATACGACCTTTTTCGCTTATTTCATTGTTATAATTTATTTGGTTTTGATTTACTAATATTTGCATCAAGTCTTACTTAATTCTTCACTTTTTTAGACCAATCAACAACTTCATTATTTGGTCATTGGCGCGCCACCTTTTGCCGCATTTGTCGCGCGAGTATCGCAACTTGGTTGAAAACTTCGATCATTCTATTTATGGTAAGTTAGTTTTAGAGATAAAAGTTTAAAATTAATAATATGAATTTTGCTGTAATGATATATACATAATTGTATTAAATAGGTCGCACCGCAACATATCCGCGATGGATGATTTGTTCGCAAATTGTACGTGACTGGTTGCCATTCGCTGTGGATGCGCTACAACAGCAACAAAAAACCGAAGTTACAAAGGTCAGTTGATTTCAAATCTTAGCTGTGCACGTCTTCAGAAAGAGCTCATTTCAACAAAGCTAGATGATCATTCCTTAACTGGCTCTTGAACGCAAAGGCTATTCTATGATGTCGTCGTCTTGCAATTTTTTAATTATCGGGCCAAAATCTGAAATCTTTTTTAAACCTTTCATGAACATAATATAGTATTATAACTTTGGTCTTATTTTTGAAAGTATTAGAAGAAGAAGAGATATATCCATTAATAAGTACATATACCGAAATGACCTGTCCGTTATGTGGCTAAAATTAGGTATGGGCGGCCATTTTGTATTATATAAAGCATTTGTCGGAACCAACCAGATCGGACTAGTCCAACGCATAGCTCACATACGCAGGTTGGGTGCGTTGAAATTTTTACATACATAAGCAATGTGAAAATCACCGAGATCGGACCAACATAACATACAATCGATGGTTCCGATGAGTGGGGTTTGGGTTATGTATCTTTAAATTAGCAGTTTTGAAGAGTTTGTACCCAGGCCCGCGCGCACGGGGGGTTTTGGGGGTTAAACTCCGAAAACCCTCAGAATAAAGGAATAAAAGGCTCCGAAAAAGGTTCAGAAAATCACCAGTAAAAGGCTCCGAAGTTCATTTCAAAAGTGTCATGAAACGCTCCAAATTCATCGGAATCGGATCATTTCGGACCCTTTTTTATGACTCCGTTTGGAGTGCAGAACGATTTTTCTCTCCATTTGGGCTACGAAAGGAGCTCATTTTGGAGGGTAATTTGAAAAATGAGCGTTTTATGGCTCCGAAAGGAGTCTTTGTTGCACTTCTGGCTAGCTGGGATATGCCACCATATCATAAATTCTCTATCAAATACAGAAAAATTTGTACAACCAAAAACATTTTCTTGGGTATGCAGTTTCAGAAATGTTAAAGAACATTTAAATTTATGACCTATAGTTTCAGCAAATATGTTTATCTTATCGAAAAATATATGCGAATGCAAATCAAAATTAAAAACCCCCCCAAGGCTAAATCCTGCGCACGACCCTGTTTGTACCAATGGTAAGTAAGTGTCGGAGACTCAAAAGTTACAAAGCCTTCGGCCTAGCCGAAGACAATCTCTTCCTTCCTTGTTTTTCTGAATACCGGAACGTGTCGTGCCGGATTTATATCCAGCCAAGGACTGTCACTTTCGAAAAATTTCCCCAAAACCTTCGAGGAATGTTTCCGTAGTTAAAAACAACATAGATCATATGTACCTATTTATTTATATATATCTTCTAAACATTTTTTCCCACTATAGTACAAACGATATGCGTCTCAAGACTATAAACATGGTGAATCCAATTCTGCATTATATCCCACTAAATCGCAAGGCAATGATGCATTTCTACGACTCATGTTCTATAGCTTACAGAATCAGTTGAGAACCTCAGTGAAGCAGGCCAACTGGATTGATAAACGCGTGAAGAGCTATATTATTGACAAGGTAAGACAAACAATTTCTCATTAATTACATCCAAATCCTAACGTGTCGTTTTGTTTTTCTCATTTTCAATTACTTAGTTGATCACTATGCGTCTACAGATTGGCATACCGGAGGAAGCGTTAACTGAAAAGTCCTACATAAAGGACTATTACAATGAACTTTTGTTGAACAATTTGTATTTCGTTGAACATTTAGAATCGATTTGGAGTTTTCGTAAAGTGAGCATGGAAGCCAAATTGAGAGCTATGAGTATTGTAGACACGTACGTTGGATATATGTATCTATATATATATTTATGTATATATGTATGCTTGGCTATATGTTATTTATTTGTTTTGTTTAGTATTGTCTCTGAGATGTATACACGACCAACACCGCAGTCAATTAGGTACTCGAATATATTAAATATGTTGATCATATCGAGGCGCATCGCTGCATCTGATTACTATGACTATAGATATCCTATGTAAGTACACAAATACTAATTTCCTGATTTCCGCTTACATTTTGAAGTCGGTATGAGTGGGGTTATTCTTCATCTGCCACATCTTTTTTTTACATTATATTACACTGGCATCGTCCTATTTATGAAATCTTCGTATTACCATAAAACTTTTCCTCTTTATAGACCCATTAATTTTGCACGTATTGGCACTGATATTCTGGAGGTTTTGATCGATTCAATTTACACATTTGTTGAGCAGTACAAAGCTGAGCATGCAATACTGACCAATGAAAGTTTGTCAGCTCAATTCGATTTACCCAAAATAGATATAAATTGCATATTAGGTAAGACGAATGCGCATACATCATTAGATGACTTGGACGAACTTTCTACGCATGCGCTGCGAAGTTTCCATTACACTTTGAGTGCTGCGAAAATTGCTGCACGAGCACAAACCAACTTTATAGAGGCGATCGATATCGGAAGTCCAATAATTGGCGCTAGCATCGATCAGGGTATTACCTATGAAAATCTAAAGCTGAAGCAACGTCATCGAATGCCTGGATTACGTTCATTCAATGAAAACGAACTCTTTACATTGGCGTACATGCAAAAGCATTGTAGTACGCTTATTGCTGATAAAGATTATGCGCCGATCAAACCGCATGTGGAGAAGCAATTAGCCGAGAATTATTTGTAAGTGAAATACATTGTTATTTATTTTATTTATTTAATTTTATTTCATTGCAGATTTAATGCGACCTGGCAACAAATACAATTTTTACCGCGCTCTATTAGCTGTTCAACTAACGAATTGCGTTGCTCTAATATACTCTAATTTTGCAGAGATTTAGAATTTAAATTTAAATAAAAATGTATTAACTTTTACTTGCCAAGATTAGACAATCCCAGCACTGCAAATATTTTTACTTATACATGCATACAAAAATATGAATGCATATTAGGGTGTGCCTTATTTTGCATCTTTGCCAAACAAAGCAAGAGTTGAATGAAGCTAGAAACTTTAATTTAAGAGTAAATGTGACTTCATTATGCCAGCTAACTTTTGTCTCATGTTCAGGCACAAAATTTCAAACTCTGACCCTTCAAATGTTTGTGTCAAGTCTTTCTTTCTTTTGTGGTTTGGCAAATAATTTGACCTTCTAAATAAGGCCCATCCTAATGTATAACAGACTGATGCAAAAGAAATGTTTACTTTCCTCCAAACACACTCAAAAGCTGGGTGTAGAAATAGACTTAAAAAAATACTAAATATTTGTGTATCGCACCTAAATTTTGCCTTGGAAATCAAATGGAAGCCCAAATACCTATAGACAGCTCCTTGTGGCGCTACCAGCAGGTTTTAAAATCGACCAATTGATTTTCACAGAATTTTTGTTTGGAATGATTTAAAGCTCAGTAGAGATGAATATGTACATTTTCGTATATGGAAAATTGAAAGTGGCGATGTGCACATGTTTAATATTATTAACTTAAATACTCTATATTTGTTAAAACCTAGTTTGGAGGAAAACATTTTTTTCTATCAGTCTATTTGCATTAATTGTATTCGAGTCAGAAAACAAAGACATTACCACTAGATTTTAAATTTATTGTAACTAGTCTTACAATATTTATATTTTATTATTATTACAGTGATCATATGAGTATAAACACATTAATGTAATAATTAAGTAGGGCACCTTGTATACATTTTTGTATTTTAATGCATTTCTAGTAATGTAATTTATATTTAGTTAGCCTAGTTAGTATAGAAATTTGTTTGGCACATATTTCGATTAAATTTTACTCTATTTTTTATACTGAGTAAAGGCCTGAGCCGTTTATTTGAGAGTCGCACAAGCCTCTAAATAAAAATGAAAATTTTTTAAATAATAATAAAAACATAAACTTTTCATGATAATTACCTTCAGTGTATTTCTTCATTGGCAATAACCAATCACTAAAATAATTACTTTTACATAACGAAGTTGAGTTAGGAAAAAAACACGTTCCTTGAATTGTACGGAGCCTTTTAAATTCAACATCAACATTTTGTTGAACGGCTCGCAGTATCACCGAACAAAAGCCGACTGGCTCGTGTAAACATTTTTACATTTTGCTGTATCCTGGTTCGGTACGAGCTATAGACCTATTAATAATTTTTACTGCAGCGAAAAATTATTGTTGTTTTTGGGTTTCTTAATAATTTTGCTGAATAAAATAAAACAAGTTTTATAGTTTTTTTGAGTTCTTTATTGAATTATTTTTGTCTCTAACAATAGCAGCAGCTTTGCTTTTGTTTTAGTTTGTGTTATTTAATTTTTTTATTACTGTATTTTTGTATTTGTTAAGGTTAATAATTATTATCTTATATACATTTATTTGTATATATATATCTATCATAATTATTTAATTTCATTTCATTACTTATATACCTTTTTGCTGTAGTAATTATCTTAACGCTTTATAAAACTTTTCATTTTTTAGAATTATAACAACGTATTTGCTTTATACATCTTACTTCGTTTTGTGGTATCTTTTTTAATTATTTTAATTTAATATTACCTAATTTTTTATGGCTTGTTAGTTCTTGTTCTTTTCTTTTTTAAATATATTGCGAGAGTGTTTTTGAATGCTCTAAGGAAATAGCCAAATGCTTAAGTGTCAGTTGTAGATTTTTCAATTAAATTAAATATCATATCATATATTGCATGAAATAATAGATTTTATGTAAATACTGTAAGTAGTATCTGTATGTATGTACGTATTAATGTAAATAGTAGCTACTGTCGCCGATAATAAAACTCGCACGCTACTTTCGCTTGGATGTATTTGTGATTTATTTAATATTTTATAAAACAAATAAATATTCATTTCTATTCTTTTTCATTTAATATTCGTATTCTTTACTGTCGTTTGCTTTGCCAACTTTTAGGTACTGCTTTTGCCATTACATAATTTTTTTTTTTTTTTTTGTGTAATTTTCACTATCTCTGTATTTGTTGGAATATCACATTCGTCACCTTAGATTTGCTAATATATTTTACTATTTCTCTTTTTTATGTTCGATTTTGCGCCTTTCGACCTAACGGTTTACATATTACCTTGTTGTTGTAGTAAATATAGGGATTCTCAAAGGAGTGTTTGTGTGTATTGGTATGAAAATGATTTGTTTTTAAATTTATTATGTATTTCATAAATAATTTTCCTAACTTATTTTTTTTTTTTGCATTCATTTTTGCTTCTTTGTTTTATTTCCCTTCTATTAATAATCATAAGCATATTTTTTGTTATTTTATTTGTTTGCACTTCTTATTGTTCATTTGCATAAATATTTTTTTCAAATAAGGTTTTATTTGTTTTTATAGATGAAATGTTTGATAGTGTTTTGTATTCCATTATGTAACTTCTATTAAAGTTGCTAAAAGCGCGTAGGTATTTAACTAATACTACCCATGTATTGGTCAGCCAACTAAAAACTTACAAAACAATATTCAATTTAGTAATTAGAAATATGGTTTCTAATTAGAGTCCAGTCTTTTTCAATTGCATTTATAATGAGCTTTTAAATAGTGAGTTAAAGTATTTTAATACGGGCTTTAAAGTCCAGGCAAATAAATATTTCAGGCTTCCTAGCAAAACTTATAAAATTAAAAAAAATTATTTCTAACCAAAGTTTTTTAGAACGAGAAAAAATGAAAATATCAAGCATCTAAAAAGCATTGTGTGGGAAGTGTCTAAAGTCGACGAATCTTATTCGCTCAAAGCACCAGTTGACCGATATTTCATATCTATACGCTGCATCGAGAAGAAGCCATTTAACCCAAAATAAAACAACACTTACTTTTATAATTGGGATAAATAAAAAATATCTTTGTAAAACTTAAGTTAAGTTTTGAAACCCGAAGCAAATTAACTTCGCGCATTTTTTTTAAATTTTCCTGGAATTTATTTGATTTCCTGGAAAAACGAGTTGCAAAATCCGCAAAGTCTTTGATTTTTTGGTCATGGTTACTGAAACTACAAGGAAACTCGGTAACTGATTCGATTTGAAACAATGTTCGAGTAGTCGACGCAAAGCACTATTTGATCAATCAAAATTTCAAAAAATTAGAGCTTTCACACGTTTAATCGAAACTGAACGACTATTCGAATAACATTCCGGCCATAAACGAAACTTATGGACTTTTCAAATAGCTTTTCGCCTACAAATGTGTACTAAAATATTTCAAAATTAGTTTGCATTTTATAAAAGGTCGAAAATTAATTGGATTTTGCGTTAAATTAATAAACGTTTTACTAAGAGCAATTATTTTTTTATCGCTGTTTTAAACTGCACTCTATATATGTATATATATGTACGAGCTATGATATTTAAGGTTTGACGAAATGTTGCAAAAGCTCATCAGAAGTAGAAATGCATTTTAGTTTGAGTTTATTTATAAAATATTGAAAATATTTCCACGCTACCAATGCATTTAACCATTTTTCATGTAAGTTATTTTGATTTAGTTAGATTTATTTATTTTTTACTTTGAAGTTACATACATAAATAAAATTGTAAGTCGCGCTTGTGCTTTTTTAAATTTCTTTCTATATTTAATAACATATTTTTTTCCATTCATATTTATAATTATTTTAGTTTAGTTTGGCAAGACTTTTAAAGAATTACTATTATAATTTTGTATTATGATATTTACATACATACATGTAAATATGTGTATACAAAACAAACATACATTTGTTCTAATTGAATTTGCTGCCTTATAGCATTCGTTTTTGTTTCATTATCTATTTGCTTATAATATTTTGAATAAAAAAGCCATTTTCATTGATTTAATAGTTTATTTCACGCTGTTATTAAATTTGATGTCTAAAATTTTCTTTTTTTTTTGTTTGTTGTAATAATTTGAATAAGAAACACGCTTTATTTTATAATGATTTTTCATTAGTTGCTGTTTTTTTTTCAAACAATTTTTGTTTGTTTCAACTGAACTGAAAAAATGTACAAAAACTTCTACATACATATATCGATATGTTGGTTTTTCTAATTAAATAAATTCATTAATCGATTGGCGTTTTAGTGTCTTTTCCAGACAATCGATAAAGCGTTAACTAATTATAAAAAAAAACAACGAATTGTATTTTGAACTTATAGTTTATTAATATGTTTGGCAAAAGAAAATTTTGTTTCATCACTTCATATTGTAAAGACGCATTTGTTAATTTTGTTCCAATACAAAAAATGTGCATTTTTCATAACTTGCCTTCTGTTGCTATTTTTTTTTGGCATTTTTTTAGTTAGTTTTTATTTTGCGTGGACGGTATTCAAAGCTTTTAGATAACATCAAAATTGTATGTTTTTTTCTGTCTGTTTTTCGTTCTACTCAATTCTTTACATTTTTTATAGTGGATATTTACAAATGCACTAGTGTTTATATTCAAAAAAAAATTTAATTTTAATAATCTAAATACAAATAGAAATTGTGCACAGAAACAATTGAAATAATTAAATAACTGCGACATGCATTGTTTTTTTTCTTTCATGGTCTAAAACAAAAAAGAGTCCATAACTAGGTTCAAAAGGTTACTAAGCGCAAAATATCTAACTAAGCGAGTTGAATTCTCCTAAAAGTAGGAACGTACAAATTTTTAGCAGGAAGCTCTGACTATCTCTAGCTCCCAACGAAATCAGGGGTGTGTAGACTGCCATATCGGCAACTCGCCCCCAAAATCTGAATTTTTCGTAGTATTTTTCTTTTTTAACACAGTTTTATAAGGCCACTTTCTTGGAACATACATACATCAGTAGTGGAATTCACTAACTTCGATAACGACATTCGCAATCGTAATTTTATTTTAACGATAACTAACCAATTCATATCGACATTCGTTTATTGTATCGGTAAATAAAAAAACAAATAGTTTGAAGTTGTTAGCGAAAGCTGATATAATGTTATTATTATATTAATATTGTTATAATAAAATAAATGAAATCGAAGGAATCCGAAGACGGAATCGTTATGGGTAAGTTAGTGAATAGCACAATCGATAATGCAGGCCACAAAATCGTTAGCAAAAATCTCGCATCGTTATAAGTTAGCGAGCTCCGCCATAGAGCTCGACTGTAATGCAACTTATGAGTGAAAAATTTCCGCAAGGAAATCGATCTGGTGGCTGGTCGAGCTATAGTGAGCATAGTATATGTAAGTTCAAAAATAAGTATTTGAAAAAAGTTGTAGCTTTGGTAAGTTTCCGTTAAGCTTGGGACTCGAAATTTAGAACGTATATGGTCATGACGCACTATATTTATTATATAATCAAAGAAAATAAAAACGTTTCGGTAAATTTTGTAAGGAAATGTTTGGGTATTAATAAGTTGTCATCTCAAAAATCTCAGGCACCGACCCGAAAAAGTTTTAAGTCTTGAAATTATCTATCGGGTGCTAATGTTAAAAGCTTACGAAATAGGAAATAAAACAAAATATATTTATAAAAATTCAATATAACTATTGTGAAGGATGGACTCCATAATATGGTTAAGGAATATATAATATAACATCATGTATAATACAATAGTAAGAAAAACCAATTAGAAAATAAAAAGCTACATTAGAATTGAACGAAGAAGGGGACACACCCTACTTCTGTAACATGTTTAAGCTTACGTAACTCTAACAAAAAATGTACCAAAGTGTATTCTAAGGTTATCTTTTAAACCATTGTAAGAAATATGTAAAATTTTAACTTATTACAGATCACCTGTTTTCAGAGAATTAAGAACATTCTGTCT
Organism: Sphenella marginata; assembly: GCA_951509765.1. NCBI lineage: Eukaryota > Metazoa > Arthropoda > Insecta > Diptera > Tephritidae > Sphenella > Sphenella marginata. The sequence continues at coordinate 39,380,867 of OX608081.1, read as the reverse complement.
TAGAACTTTTTTCTAAAACACCTTACTCAACATAAAGTCAGTAACTTTTCAGGCGAGATAAGGTGGTTTTGAAACAAATGCTGAGATAGTTAGTTCTTCGAAAATATTTTGAAATAGGGCGATCTTTCAGTTATTCGTCGATTTAAAAATTTACATAAATAGAGTAGAGATACAAGTTTTTGGGTTCTATGCATAAAAGATTTCTTATTATTTATTAAATACCTTTTCTCAACTTGGTTTGTATTTTGCTATGGTTCTTTTTTTAATTTTTATTGCAGCTAATATCTTGTTTTTATTTACAAAAAGGAAGTAGTTTTTGTGGAGTAGAATTATTTGCATGTGCCCTTGCATGGAGTTCTAGTATCTTTTTAGGTTCTTTGTTTTGTTTATTGTTGTTTGTGTCTTGAATGTAAGAACACGGGCGTTTGTTTGTTTGGGTTGCATTTACTAGTATTTTTATTTTTAATTAACGGCAGTTTTATTGATTAATTAATCGTTTGTATGCATGTATGCATGCGAGTTCTTTTTATACTATGTATGTAAATGGATATGCGAGAATTTAAAAAAAAAATGGCATTATGATCGAACTAATATCGACTTTTTAACTGTCCTGAATAACTTAATATTTTGCTTAGTACAGAAATAATTTACTAATTATGACTAATATATTAAAATTAAAAAGAAATAACTTAAACAAATAAACCCATTTATTTTATAGTTTTGAAGATTGTTGTTTTTTGTTCAATAAATAAAAGTTGACTTTATTAACTAAAAGCCAGAACCGAAAAAATTAGATATGAATACTTTTAAATGACAAATATATGAGCAACTGTAATTAAAGTCTGTGAGTGACTTTGCTAAGTTCAAAAATCAATAGTTTATCATATAAATAAATATTGTAATTTACCACTTTGCATAAAACAATTCATTCAAATAATAAAAATAACCAAAAAACAATTTATAAAATTAACATAACCTCAACATAACCTCCAAAAAAATATCACGCTAAACTAATTTCGGAAAGCACGGAATTTAATTGCGGTAGCTCTCGCAAAAGTTATATGGATCTATGAATTATAGTTTATGATCAACAGGTTTTTTTTAAAAAGCTATTTGTTACATGGTTGTCTAAATATGTCAAGCCGTGTTTGGAAGACGAAATTTAAAACCAAACTTGAAAGAAAAAAAAAAAATTTAAGAAAACAAAAATATTTATACAGATACTCGTTTAGTGGGAGAAATTGGAAATTAATTCAAAAGTTCTTCAAAAAATTTATATAATTTTTAAAAAAAAAAAAAAGGAAGAAGAAGATTAACCCTACATTTGTTTCACCTAACAATCCTTTTTATTAATTACTTTTATCACTGTTTAAGAGGTCTCACAGTGTGCGACGTGGTCTGAATCTTTCACTAACTAAACGTACATATATTTTACTAAAATTTCTCAGGACTGTATAGAACTGTGGAAGTTCAATTGAAAACCTAAATAATTGTTTAAATCTTTTTGCTTTTGATAAATATTTACATTGCGGAAACTAAAAATTAAGGGATTTTCTTTTCAAGTTTGAAAATTAAAAAACTAATAGCAGCAAATATCTTGATTTGATAGTAAGCTACTATAGATTTGCTTAGTATGGGTAGTTGAGTTGGGCAGTCCTTGACTAAAATATCATTAGGACCTACTCGCGAAAAAGAATGAAAAGGGAAAGGCGGTCACATAGTTGAAAAATTTGAAAATGAAATGTGGTACAATTAATTACATAATAAAAAGCGGGTGGGGGGGAAATTGCTACCGAACTAAACATAGAATTGTGCAATTCGTTATATCCTAATATTGTTTAACAAAACCATCAATCAAGTATTTTTTTATTAAAAAAATTGTTTTCAACCAAATAAGAACGTAGCGCTGTATGATTGCATGTACGAAATGTAATGGCTTCAACCTAACATTTATTAAAAAAATAGGCTACATACTCAGTTACACTTTTTATTGTTTTTTTTTTGGATCATTCCTTTTCTAGTTGAATAGCTAAGTTTGTTTCGATGATTGATTTTCATTTGCTATTAAATTTTTGCTAGTACCGCCGTTGATAGACAAAAAAAAACAATAAAGAAATATGTATGTATACATTTATTCCAATTATCAACTTATTTGTTTTTGCTATTTTTTTTTGTTAAATTTTTCGTTTATTTATTAGCATTGTAGTTAGATTTTTTATTCTGTAGCTAAATATGATGTTCTCTAAATGTGTTCTAAAAAAATTATTCGCTTTCTTAATTTTTTGGTATTTTGGTTTGTTTGCTTTTTTTTTTTGTTTGCTAACAATAAGATTAACTAATATTTGTATGTTTTGGTCTTTGCTTATTTAAAATATTTCTTACATTTTTTTCATTTGATTCGGTTTTTACATTTATCTTACTCATCACCATACTGTGATTCTTGATTTTGCACTGAAGCGGAGGATTACACCGCTTTCGATGACGTTTCTGGCATCCAACGCAGCAATTCACGTTGCCAATTGAGGCCATTTCCCAAGTGTTTTACTAGAAATTGTACGATACTGTTAGTTATCATTTAATTTAGTTAATAGGGTTTTTAGTTTGGTTCAGAAAATACCAGCTATTACAAAAGTAAAATTTCTTTTCTAGTTTCATATTGGGAATTACAAATAAAGTAGACGACCCGGCAGACGTTATTTTAGTCAAAAATTTACCTGTATGGATCTAGAAAACTTGCTTATCTATTTTCCTATCTCTACCCCTATCCTGCCAGTGTCCTTCATATAGAGGATCATATATCGTAGGAAAAGTTGCGTGGTAATATCAATTTAGATTATATAAAATATTATCACTTCTCCTTCTCCCTTACGCATCTTTTTCCTTCACCTTAATTCTTATCTTATATCTTCTAGCAATAATACTTCCAGAGATATGCAATACGGAAGTGCCACGCCCCCATCTCCCAGTGTTTCGGATTGTGAATCAAAACCATCTTCGAATTCTCTTGAAAATTATACACACAAAATTTCAAGAATATCGATCGAGGCGTTTATTGACGATGCTTAGTGACAAAGGAGGCACGGAGGCGTACGAAGACTTGCGAGTGACCTCAAACTACAAGAGAAATGTACCCTTAATATCCTCAATTTTGATAGCAGAAGCGATCCATTCAGAAAACTTCCAAATAGGATGCTATTGCTGTAGACCTTTATCTCACCGAGGAGGATGAGCTGTTAATAGATTTACTTAGTTGCCTTCTAAGAAACTTAAGATAACCAAATATCAGGGGTGAAAAGCACCTAAGTTGATTGAAAATGTATAAATTTTACTTACCCAGTAGTCAGACGTCAGTCTCAATGCTGACCGCCAGGGCACTATTGTGGCGCAGTTGCAGTGTATTCGGTTGGCTCCGTAGACCGTTCTGTTGTTGTTGCAACTGCAATTGTTGTTTTTCAAATGATTGCTGTGCTCGCAAAAATGGAGCTAAATGTCGGCCAGGATGATCAGTCAAACCTGTTGTAGCATCGATGCCATCATCCAAATCCATTATATCAGACGATGATTCGGACATGGAAGATTGTTTCATATGTTGGCCTAAAAGAAACAACAAATAAGTATTAGTTCGGATACATAAATACATACATATGTACAAACATTTAAACATGTGTATATATGTGTATATAGGTCTACATAATTTAGAGTGTTTTATGGTTTGTTTATATTTCCAGAGTTGGATGATTCATTCTTGAAACATTCACCCCAATTGTGAGTGTCGAACACAAATAGATAATCGACTATTAAGCGGTTAGCGATCATCGAGCAATTGCGAGTGTCCACCCGATCGATCAACGAGCGACTGTGAATGCTCAATCGATCATCTTTCTACCGCATTTTTGCGGTCGTTGGTATGTTGATTGGTTTGAAAAGTGGTAATAAAATGAATAAAGAGTAAATTATTGGCAAAAAATTTAGAATACATTAAAAACGTGAAGTTTTTGATCGATCCAAGTTACACAATGCCAAAAAAAATTACCATGGACTCAATCCAAAAATTTCTATTCTACTGCAAATCGACACTCGTAATAGGGGTGATTGTGTTGGTTTTATGGTGGAAAAGCAAAATATCATTCTCCTTGTTGAAAGAAAAATTCTCTCTAAAAACATGTTTAAGTCTTAATTTTAGTTTTAAGTTGAGGAAGAAGAACGAGAAGGAAAATGGTGGTACCGGGAGTTAGAGAATGAGAGGGTGGAATGTGATACGAAGAACAATTTTGTGGAAAAAAATGCGAAAGGGCGAAAAGGAATATAGGGAAAAGGAGATAGAAGGTAAGAGAGGAGAAAAAGTGGGCAGAGATGGGGGGGAAACTAGTTAAAGAGATTATGCTTTGAATCGATTACAGTTCGAAAAATCGATTACGATGATTTTGATGTGCTCGAGAGATCTATAATTAAAGAAACGTTAGGGTCCAGAGTATGGCTCATTCCCAGAGTACGGCGCATTGGTGAAAACGGCAATCCACAGTTTCTTTCTACGTAGCACGTCCTTGTTGGATGTGAACAAAGCTGCTTCAGCTGGGCGGCAGCCTTCCCCTTCCCCCCAAACCACATCCCCTTCTTCTGGTAATTTTTACTAGGCAGTAGACCTAAGATGAATCTGTTCGCCTGCATAATCAGTAACATGCAATTATTGTTTTGGGGATATGCCACCTTATCAAATGCTGGGATCGTAAGCAAAAACCGGTAAACCCATGCGCCATGGTTTCGTAAGTCGCTCTCCCAGGGAAGTGTATTAACGGAAAAACAGTCATGTACCCACTGGCAACACCACCACAGTGGCTGTAGGTAAGGTATATGTCTTCGTAATCAATACGATGTCATTAAATGCTTTACGCAAACTCTTCTCACACCTTCGTAATTCTGGGCCAACCTTATAAAACCTGATGGATATTTGGGACTAACGTTAGAAGATCCTGAAAGCCCTTTCGTCATTAAATTCATGCCTTAACACGTCTCTTAATATCCCTGGAATAATTTATAGGTATTTCAGAGAGATTGAAATGGGCCAATAAGAGTCTATGAGAATACATGTACATATTTACATAAAAGAATGGCAAGTATATAAGATTATATGTATGTATGTATATATATACATATGTGTATGTTATATGTATATGTGTGTGTCACTCACCCAACGCACCAGGTAAATATGAACAACTTGTGACGTGATTGAAATTTTGGCTCTGCATCTCCTCCTGGTCGGTTTCGCGATGATAGAAATAGTTAAAGTTGCTTACGATTACAGGGACGGGCAGTGCAATGGTCAATACACCAGCGATCACACAAAGCGAACCAACAATTTTGCCCCAGAATCCGACAGGCCTAAATTAGTGAGTGCGAAGACCACGCCGATTTCCATGGTTGGTAAAGTGGCCATTATTGTTAAATTACCGAACGGTATTTTATTATATTATTTTAAATTATATATATGTGTGTCATTTGTTTTTATTAAGTTGAAAGAAAGCAAAATATTTTTTATTAGTTTACATTAACTTTTTAAATGTTTGAATAAGAGAAAGTTTTTAAATATATAATATGCTAAATTGAGAGAAAAAATTTAGACACCGATTTTGATAACTGAGAAAAGTAACTGTAAAAGCAAAATGAGGCTTTCACTATTAACATGTTAGCAAGTTAGACTACGTTTTCTTTCAAAGCGAGTGATAGAGAACTTAAACTTATTAAGATCGTTTTATGATATGAGAAAGAAAGAGATAGAGATGAAATATTGATAGAGAGGATTGTAGATTTATGAACGAGAATTCAAATGAGGTTAGCATGAGCTATTGTACGCTTTTATATGATAAGTGTGCAGGGGTAAATTGAGCTGTTCTAGAATCTAGATTAAGAGTAGATACATGTTACGTGAGTGTAGAGTATATGATTATGGGAGCGAGAGTAGGGGGCAAATGATTGCGCTACTTGGTTGGGGAAACGTCAAGAACATAGTAATGGTTATCTGATAATATGTGCTTCTAACAGTGGCAGGTGGCAGAGTACATATAACGGTATTGTATGTTTGTATGTGTGCTGTTGCCGAACTAGAGCTAAATTTAGTGATGTGTGGCGTTTAAGTATACTTGTTGTCTACTATTATTAATGGATATTAAGTACTTAAGTTGTGATGGAAGAAATTTTATAATATTAATTAAATAAATTAGGTAGATATGAAAACTTACATTCAAACTCTGTAAATATTTTGATTTAACAGTTTCGAATTTTTAGTGTGGCAGCAGCGATTGTTAGTGTTTTGTTTGTATATAATTTTTAAAACAAAACTAAATACACTTGAAGTTGATTTGTTGGTTATTAACGAAGTACCAATAACGTGCTAAACTCGTTGTAAAATTAGTGAAAGTAATTAAATTGCAGGCAAATTTTAAATAAGCCTAATTGCCATGCATTCAAAGTTTGAACAAAACAAATAGATAAATAAAAAAATTCTGAAAAACGTATACTCTTGATAAAAAAAAAAAAAACTAAAAAAAAAAAAAAAAATTAATTACAAAAAAAAAAAAAGAAATAAACAGAATTAAAAACTAATAACGTTTAATGGACATGTAATTGTTTGTGAAGACAGTAATCATACACAGACACACATCAAGAAGTAATAGGTATTTAGTAGATATTTATAAAAAGTATTTGATGTTTGAGTCTTCGAAAACTGCACAATTTCCATAGACATTGTTAAATTTTTGAAGACAACAACAAAAAATATATATATTTACTTACCGCAATCACGCCTTTGTTTATACATTTCATTTTACAGTTCAACTTTATGTAAATAGTTCAATTCGATCTACTTTTTTTTGCTGATACAAAATATTATATCAATATAAAATTACTTTACACTATAACTGTTAATGGTACGAAATTTAAATGGCGTTTTAAGACTTTGCTTTTATTCATTACATGTTTCAACAACCAGCTTAAGTAGATTCATAACCGAAACGATGCTAACAATTTAAAACATCTAATAAGATTTAAGCTACAAATATTTTTCAATTAAAAAGTTCGATAGATAAGATTGCCTAAGTAGATTGTCGATTACGAAAAAAATAGAACTAAAAGCACTAAAAACTATAGAACTGAGCTTGAACTACAGGTCGAAATATTATATAGAGTGTTTTATGCAATGAATATGAGCCGAACCTTTTCCTATATATATAGAAGTGATAATAGTAGATTGCGACACACTTAAATGAAATACTAACTTATAATTATAAAACCCTTTGCCCTCTATATTCCAGCTGAACAAAAACACGAACCATTCCTTTGTCCGATTTTTTTGGATAACTTGCTAACATGATCTATCTTTTTATCGTATATATGGATGCACAGCAATCGCAGTGAAGTTCGCACTTCGGATCTCATTTCGCATATGTTTGAGGTTCATTCAAGTTTCAGTTTTATAAACAATAATATTTTACCCTGAAAATTTTGATATTCCTGTTCTGGATTTGACACTCAAATAAGAGAATGTTATGTCTTAATCAATGCTAAAAAAGCTACAGCGAACTAAATAGCTTCATACTGAAATAATATAGTAGTAGCGTTGTTTGGTTACAAGAACAATGTAAAATGTAAAATGTAGCTATTTAATTATATACGAAATCTTATTGAAGTACTTGGTTTTGTTAGATTTTCCTTTAACGTCACTATTAACTACTGCTTTTGCTACCGATCAACTAAACTAGTCGATTGATTCTGACAATAATCGAATTTTTTTTACCTCTGACTAACTGATTCTAAACATATCTGAAAATGTGATCTTTCGCTAGTTGACTGGAATATCAACCTATCTTTCTTCTCATACCTAAAATATACTTTCTTTAAATAATTTGTAATAACCCCCTTACTCTGAATCTCTTAAAAAACACCTTGTTCAGAATAAGATCAAAGAGATTGCCATCTAAAAATTTGTTTAAAAACTCCCACACTCAACTTAAAATACATTAAGTTTACGTTGAGATAAGGCTTTATTTAGAAAAGTTCTTGGTAAGCATGTATTTGGACAAAGTGCTGAGAATGCATTCCCTAAACAGGGTATAACGCCGAGCACACATGAGAATTGTCACCATCTGTAAGATCGTATCGGATTGTCGCAATTAAACAGCCGATTTGATCCGATTTTTGTTTTGCGAATTAATTTGGTCTATACACACTTATTGAATTGAGCCAACTTTGACAATGCTCACTCTGACTACAAAAGCCAAATATATCAAAGATATAAGAGGCAAACTTCTTACTCAGCTTGCTATAATAAATTTGTGCTTGAAATTTGGAAAACAAAAATTGCAACTCACATAAAAACAAGTAATGCCTTATATTTTTTCTCATAATTTTATTACTTTTTCTGCTTTTATTTTGTGTTTTTACCTCTTTTCCTATTTTTTGTTTTGCTAATCTATAATTATCGCCGCTTTGCTTTTTCATAATATTTTGCTCTATATTTTGTTTTCTTTTATTATAATTATTTCGTATAATAATAATGATGTTAATAATAGTAATCATAATAATAATTCATCAGTAATAATAAGAATAATAGCGGAATATTTTTTTGTTTGTATTGTTATTTATTTTTTGTAAATTGTAGTTTTTTTTTGTTGGTTTCTATGAAATTTTCACAATTTTTTTTTTTTAAATGTTTTTCTTGCTTTGGTTTTTTATGCTGTAGCATTTCGAATTATTAGCAGCGTTTTGTTTGTCTAATTTTGTTTTTTTTGTTATTTGTTATTTGTTTATTCTTCGCATTTTTTTTATTGTTCATTGATTTTAATTTATTATTATAATTACTTTCTATTTATTTAATTATAGATAACGTTTATAAAACAGTTTAATGCTTAACAACTTTCGTTTAATTTTTTTGGTTTTTTGTTTTTTTTTTTTTACTTATTTTCACTTTTACAAGCGCATTGAATGAATAATTGTAGTTGAAAATGAATTTGTTTGACTTTTCATTACCTTGGCTTGTTTTATATTTAAATTTTAACATACATACCTTCATACAGTTATAACATGTAATAATTTTTTTGGTCTTATTTCTTTGTGTGTACTTTTAGAATTTAAAGTATTTCTGGCGTTATTTAACTTGCTCGCTCTCCAAAATGAAATGTTACTTTCAATTATTAGCATCTGAATGTTTTGTATTATTGATATATTTTATTATTTAAATTTATCAGGGTGGCGCAATTTGTTTCGCTTTTGTCTCAAATACCTACATTTCATTACTCATATCATAGTTGAAGAAATCCATTCAAGGTAGCTTATGTATGAGCATTTACTTATGCACGTATGCATATTCCTTTTGTATGGCTAACTAACTAATAGTATTTAACAAAAAAATTTGTTTCTTGCTAAAGTTTATTTCGATTACATATACATTTACTATTAAAATTAATTTAATTTTTTTAATATTTCCATGTTAAGCTGTTGACGTCTTTGACGTTTAGTTGGAACTAAATTAATGAGTTGTTAATGCCTTGCTTCACACATCGCACCTCAAGTTCTGTTCTCAGTGAGTGTGTGATAAACCCAGGCATCTGTGTAAAATCGAGCATAACAGTTTTTGCAAAGCAATGAAACATTTTGTTGAATTCAGTTGAATAAATGAATTTTAGATGATAAAGTGAATGAAGGTAATATCAGCAGGCTGTAGCTAAACCCCATGCGCAGAGACAATTTCAAAAGGATTGAACACCTCAAAGTGTGCAATTCGTTAAAAAAAATTTTCTGCTAACTTTAATAATTCACATTGTTTTGGAGTTCAGCTACAAGGTTCAGCGCATAACAAAAACGTGTCTAACACTTTCAGTTTTAAATTATTTTTAATTAGATATATTAATTTATCCGTTATGTTTAATCTCATTTACCAGTCTTATTTTTTAATTTAAATCTTAATATTTTATTTCTTCAATGCATTTAATTTACTACTTTCTTCGTAAGCAGCAAAAACCATGCAGCTCTATGTTGAAGTGCACATAAAAGCGCAAAAAGTCAGATCTAGATTAGTGAAATGTTAGCATATCAAACCTTACTTATGTATGTTAAAATTGAAAAACAAATATGGTATTCAAATAGGCCTGATTCAGTTCAACTGGTTATTTAGTAATATTTGTTACTTAGTATACAAAAGCCAAATATACTAGAGAGAAATAATTTTTAACCAGTTTGCTTGATAACACGCCTAAGTTGAATACCCGTCGCGATTTGGTAAGACAGAAGTGAGGTTAAAATAGTTTTACTTTGAAGGTAACTTGATTTCTTTGATAAGATTAACGATATGTTTAAATTTTTTTTTTATTTTGTTTAAAAAAAAAAGGAAAAAGAAGTTAGAGTATGAAACTATCAACAAAAACAAACTAAACGAAATTTATAAAGTTGTTGATAGAAAAACCGTGAAGATGGCGGTAAATCTACCCTAGCGCTATCTGATAGTGTGTATAGGTTGCTTGGATCATAATTTATACATGGCCAAGCAGAAACAAGCTCACCTTGCCGGTATACTTTGAGTAGGCACCTCGTTTGGTCTGTATTAAGTAAGTGGGGCATTCTATTTTGCATTTGCCAATTCCCCTTGACCGGCTTGCTGAGATCACCTTATATCTTCGTCTGCCTGTAATTCATGTCTAAATCAGTTTCGTTTCGGCTTTCCTATTGCAACTTTAGAAGGAAAATTATCATGTGAAACTAAACCAAGAGTAAATTAGACAAAAAAAACAAAACCAAAATTTTATTTTAACAGAACGGTCTCTTTGGTTTTTCTCTTTATAATTGGTTCTAAAATAAAGATATTATATTTACATTTGACGCAATTTGTTATATTTATGTACATACTTTTCTATTTAATAATATTAAAATCTTCTACTGCGCTGATATTACTTTATTACATCTTATGAATGACCTATTAAGTATTACGTTTAACCTTCTATATGTAGTATGTATGTATGTATGTACAATACAAATTTAGATTCACATACATACATACATACATGTATGATATAATTTTTCAGAATGGTGGAAAAAGAAATTCTGTTAAAGTTTTAGACCTTAATATTATTTTTTAGAGACTTCTAGGGGCGACCGTAGTGCGGTTGTTGGTAGTGTGCTGGCCTACTACACCCAAGTGCCAGGTTTAAGTGTCGGAACAGCTAGCATCAAACTATTTGGAAAACGTTTTTTCGAACTTCAGTGAAAAATTAGAACCAGAAATGACATTGAAGATGGCACATAGCCGAAACCAGTTTGTCTCCAAACCAAATTTTACAAAGGAGTGCGGAAAATCGTTCCAATATAAATACATCAACTTCTCACGCTGTCGGAAAACCAACAAAACAAAATGAATCAATGTTTAAAGCTCATTTTTTTTTAGTTTGGCTGCAAAAATTACTGCAGTTTAAAATATCTAAACTAGCACTGATAGAACTGTTAAAATTAATATTAAGCTCCGAAATAGTTTCGCTATTCTGAAAAATAATATCTAATTAATTAAAAAAAAAAAATTAAGTTTTGGCAGGGTATATATGTTAAAAGTGTTATTTACACACACATTCAAATGTGTTGGATTTAAAAACTGTTGGAGGCATTAGGGATTTATAATTTCAAATATTGTTTATTGTTACTTTTTAAATTATGAATTTGGTTTGTTTTAAAATGATTTTTTAATGAAAAATACAAATTTAGACTTGTTTTTGTTCATTTTGGAATTTACTTAAATTTTCACTATACACAAGTTAACATTAATTTTTTGCTGATATAGCAACTTTAGACACTACAAAATTTAATTTTTACTAAGCGTTTCTTGCATCAATTATATACTTACTACACTAATTTGCAACATTTTTTTCGTTATTTTATTAACTGATATGTTTAATATAGAAGAAATATTTTTTTTTAAATTATTATATGCTACAAACCAGGGCTGCTTAGCTTTATATACAAAAATATTTCGTTTTGTTGATTATTAAAATATTATATCGTTTTGGTAATTTATCAAACAAAATAATTTTTTTGTTGATTACACTGTGTGACACGAAAAAAAACCCTGGGAAGTGATACCATTTTTCTTGTAGGTCTTGAAATTCTAAGAACTACTGCATATAAGATTTTTCGCGTACAGCTCCAAATCGTGAGATACGGGTAAAAAACCGGTTTTTTTTAAATTTTGACACTTATGAGCTCATAACTAGTTTGACTGTTAACTGATTTGGATTTTCTCTCCAGATCTTATAAGAAGAGATTTTGACCTTTCCAATGATATATATAATGACTGGGAAAACATAAGCCAACTGTCAGAATTTCTCCACCCAACAAATATTTTTTAACCTTTTTTCGGGTTTCGTCAACTTTGGTGCTGTCTGTATGCACTAAATTATATAAAGACTATACCAACCGTGAACTACATCTAAAGTGGAATTTAATTGTGAGTGTAATGAGTGTTAATTTTTTTATATACGTTGAAAACTGCCTTAGGTATTTAAATTTTCTTGAAAGTAAAGTGAAAAAAAGTACTTTTATTTTTTCAAAATTACTCAGAAATATTTACTTGGCCTTTTGTTGTCTCAGTTTACAAACACACTTTGCAGACTAATATGGCTTTAACTTATGTAAGTACCATTCGATTTTAAACCTTTTGCCAGTATTCCCGAGATTGAGTGAGGCTAAAATAAAAGCAGGTTATAATTTGTGTCCCAACATCTTGCCCTTTTTAAAGCATTTATCCCTTTTTATTCATTAAAGGCGTCTTCATTGGACCACAAATTTCAAAAGTTATGAAGGATCTAGAGTTTATGAACAAGCTAAGCTCAGTCGAAAAACGTGCTTGGAAGAGTTTTAAAGAATTATGAAGCAATTTTTTGGGAAATCATATGAAGAAATAGTTAAAGAATTTTTGGATGCGTATGCTGAAATGGGTTGCAACATGTCCATAAAGGTTCATTTTCTGCATTCGCATTTGAACTTTTTCCCAGAAAATCTAGGTCAGTTCAGTGATGAACAGGGTGAACACTTCCATCAAGAAATTGCTCTGATGGAAACACGATTTGAAGGAAAAAATAAAATAAACTTGGTTTCAGAATATTGCTGGTCATTGCTGCGAGAAACTGATGACGTCGATATAAGAAAAAAACGTTCAAGCAAACATTTTACTGCTTAAGATCCATACATTTTTCTACGACACTTTAATGTATTTAAACAGTCAATTACTCTATGTTTAATATTAGTTGTAGTTTTCTCACAATATGTAAACATGTGTGTTAGTTATACCCAAACTTGCGGAGCAGTAAAGAAAAACATAAAACAAAAATTAAAAAATGTTGTTTGTTGGGTAAATGCTCACTTATGTCCAAAGAAATGCTAATTAATGCATACGTCATTTTAAAGGATGAAGTTTTGTCTATCCAAAACTGGCAAAAGGTTTAAAATCGAATGGTAGTTATGTACATAAGTTAAAGCCATATTAGTCTGCAAAGTGTGTTTGTAAACTGAGACAACAAAAGGCCAAGTAAATATTTCTGAGTAATTTTGAAAAAATAAAAGTACTTTTTTTCACTTTACTTTCAAGAAAATTTAAATACCTAAGGCAGTTTTCAACGTATATAAAAAAATTAACACTCATTACACTCACAATTAAATTCCACTTTAGATGTAGTTCACGGTTGGTATAGTCTTTATATAATTTAGTGCATACAGACAGCACCAAAGTTGACGAAACCCGAAAAAAGGTTAAAAAATATTTGTTGGTTGGAGAAATTCTGACAGTTGGCTTATATTTTCCCAGTCATTATATATATCATTGGAAAGGTCAAAATCTCTTCTTATAAGATCTGGAGAGAAAATCCAAATCAGTTAACAGTCAAACTAGTTATGAGCTCAAAAGTGTCAAAAGGTAAAAAAACCGGTTTTTTACCCGTAACTCACGATTTGGGGCTGTACGCGAAAAATCTTATATGCAGTAGTTCTTAGAATTTTAAGATCTACAAGAAAAATGGTATCACTTCCCAGGGTTTTTAATTTTTTTCTTTTTTGTAACACTGTGTTATCAAAATGAAAATTAACAAAAAAAAACATTTTTTCGTTAACGTTTTTTTATTGATGATCGGTATGTGTAAGTATGGCAATAACAATTTTTGAATTCAAAATTTTTTTTTGTTGATTTTTTTGATAATCAACAAAACGAAATTTATTTTGATAATTT
>OX608081.1:39254352-39366416 GCA_951509765.1 Sphenella marginata | reverse complement strand
TCAAAAAGAAAATTAACAAAAAAAAAACATTTTTTCGTTAACGTTTTTTTTATTGATGATCGGTATGTGTAAGTATGACAATAACATTTCTTGAATTCAAAATTTTTTTTTGTTGATTTTTTTGATAATCAACAAAACGAAATTTATTTTGATAATTTTTTTTTTGATATTTAACGAAACAGTATTTTTTTCGTTAACCGAATAACGATAATATTATTAATAAGCAAAACAAAAATGAAAAGGTTTTTTGTTTATTGATGAATTTAACGTTAAAGTGCAGCCCTGCTACAAACAAGGGAAAAACGAATTAAGAAGACTGATTATCTAGCTACTTTTTGATTCGTATGAACAAAAGGTTATACTATGATGGACGGCAAATATTAAAAAAAAATAACAATAAAGGAGTTATAATAATACCTATACAATAAAATATAATAATAATTAAACAAATTTAATATAAAAATTTGAATAATAAATAGTTTAAATAAAGTAATATTTTTTCTATTAAAAAAATTCAAATAAGCAAAATTATGTAACAAAATATATTGCGAAATAAAGATTTTAAACTTTTGCTACAACTACTATCGATTGTTGCCCTTGTTTTTAGCAATTATTAGCAGAATTGAATGATTCTTTGTACTATTAAATAATACCTACAAATAAAAAATTAAAAAATATTATCAATGATGCCTATTAATTACTAAAGTCCATCGCATAGCAATTTTAATTTTAATTTCTTCATTGAATATTCAACAGTGTTGTTGTTAATCAAAGTAATACTTTGTTTAAGTACTGAGTAATGCAATTGTAATTATAAGGCAGGTGCCAGCGCTAACTTAAGTTGCACCGTTGCAAAATAGAAAAAAAAATTTTAACTAAAATGCAATACAAAAAATGTTTAAAAAAAGATCAATTTCAAAATATTACTATATGAATTTTTTTATTAAGAGTAGCGTAATGTTTTAAATAATCTTTCTTTTAACTATAGAACATTACAAAATACTTACTAAGTAGTAATGTGCTAAATTATTTTTTTATTTATATTTTTTCTACTTAGGATTAATTTTCAATTAATTGTTGTATTAACTTTCACTATGAAACTAGCTAAATTATATAAAATCAATTAATTAAATATAAAAACAATTACACAATTCCAACTTAAATGTATTACGTACTTGCAAACTACTAACTAAACTAAATTAACTTTATACAAATTGTTGTTTATGCTTCTAGTTTCCTAATTTCACATCTCTCAATGCACCCGAAAAGTAATTTCACAAAGTAATTTTTTTTGCAATTTGTTTAATCATAGATACATTTTTATTTCTTTAACTTTTATTTTGTTATTTATACACATTTTTTAATAATCTACTTAAATTTACTACTTACATATTTTTTTTTTAAATATTTACAAAGTCTTAAAATTTTTACACATCCACACAAATAATTTCTTGAAATTTTTTTTTGGCATTTTTTTATTATACATTTAACAATTTTCAACAGCACATTTCAACTTATTATGCTCTTAATTAAATTTAGTGTTGTTGTTAATCAATTTTTAGTCAGCTATTTTTTTTATTTTTTATTTTTTTTTTGAACACATTTATTCCGAATTTAAACATTTAGCTTAGCTTTTGCAATATACGCTCAACGAGACTCAAAATCGAACAAAGATTTAAATGCATGATTGTGACTAAGGGGTTTAATTTTCGTTTAAGGGCTAAATTTTCTGAGCAGCATGGACATAAGTGATAATAATGCAAGAGCTACCAAAAATATAAGAATTCTACTGAACAAAGATTCTTTAAAAATCCTGCTAGATTTACCTTAAGGAGATTCTGTTTAGTAATTTTTTTTGACGTTTGTGTCTTTGAGTTGCGGTTGCAAATGTTATCTTTTGCAAATTTTTAAACATATTTTATATATGAAATTAGGTGATTGTAGTGCTTTCTCAAATCTTTCATAGTCTGACTCCGCCAGTTATAATTATCGATTGATTGACGATTACATATGTATCGTCACTATCTCGGTCAAATCTACTTATTTTACTTTTCGCTGAAAAATAATTTTTTATATTGAAGCGATTTCTTCTATTCTCATGTGGAAGTAAAGGCGGTAAAAGCTGCTAACTTCATTAAAAAATATTTTTGAGTATAAATAAATTGTAGGGAACCATGATCCAATAATACAGGTCGTGTTTATAGGCCAGATTATTTTTATTTTTTTCTCGAATTTTCACAATCAACACATTTTTCAGTGCGATTTTGACAAATTACAAAAACAAAATATATGAAAAATTTGTGTGTGTCTTTATGTTCGTCGAACTGCGTCGACCTGTTATAGTTGGACCATGGTATGGAAGGTTTCATAAAGTTTCAAAGTGTATAAAAGATGCAATAAGCTGGCAGCTTTCACACTTTAACATTTTTTTAGTGATTCTGATTATTCAACACATATTCCTCTCATCAGCAACAGAAGTTTCCCACCTTTTCTGGACTATGAAAGCTAGTTTTGGATGAAGAGTGGACTTAGCCACTTTTACCGCAGGGACAACGATATAGATCTAGATAAATTCCAATTTTTAAAGTTGAAACTTTTCTGAAGAGATCCAAAATCTCAAACAAAAAATTAATGCCGAGTGCACAAGCTAATTGATCCATAAGGTCATCAAACTTTAGAAATGGTGGGCCTTAAATAAGTCCCAACAGTTTTTTCATATGCAAAGGGATGTGAAAATATATTACGGACATTGTGGTAGTTATCCCGAGGAAAAATAATCAATATATATGTACCTAGCTGTTTATGTTTGAGAGTAACACTTAATTTGGATATAACGTTAAGTTAATAATTACAAGAGTAGCTTTTGTAATATCAAAGAAAGATTATATTGAAGTTGGCATATCGGCATAGAAACTATGCAAAAAGTCTAAAAATGTGAATGCACCCAAGGTAAAGAAACCTGATTCAATGGCCCTATCATAAATCTGTCGCAGCACTACAATCGCAACTCTACTGGTTCACAAATTATAAGTTTTTCATCGAGCGCCACAGTTTGATTCCCACGCAGAACCGCAACTTCTTTTTCAAATTACGTTTGGACGATTAAGTTTTTGAAAATTGAAAAAGGCTTATAAAAAGTTTTGTTTGGTGCAAAACTTCCAGAGGCAATAAAACAAATTCTGATACGGTAGTTACTGCTTCAAGCAGGTTAGCACCCTTCGAGTTGGGTTCAGAAATCACCAACGAAATTTTCTAGCATTTATAACAATAAGGAAACGGTGGCGGGTGGTATACATCCCTATATAGCTTATAAAATCCCGCCTAAGTATTATAATAGCGAAATCTCAAAAATATTTCGGATACTCACAATCTCCTTTTAGAATTAAATAGTTTTTATTTTGACTCATTACTATATCGGAACTCCTGCGCTTGTTATCGTTTTTACTTCGACCCCAAGAAAAACTACGTATCTAAGTTAATTATACTTCATCGGGAAGTCATATACGAGTCCACAGTGAGCCAGTCAGAAAAGTCAGAAAAGTGATATAAATGATTTTCCTCAGTTTTATACTGATGACATCTTTGTATGCTAAGGTTTTAGGCGTTGATTCAGTAGAATTTCCAAAGAAAATAAATGTTTGCTGAGAAGCCTTCCATGGCAGAAATACAGTCAGAGAATTTGCATAACCAGCGCCAAGGGGCGACCCCGTTTTGAAAAACTGCTTCAAATCACAGGACTCGAACTTTGGATCGACAACACTACCGGACGCCGATCGTATGATATAATTTCATGAACTTTAACGTCCATCTTTTGATGGACATAACAGCAAAGGATTCTGCATAAGAATTATTTTGTGACAATCGATGAAAAATTTTACTGTAAGTCATAGGTCAAATTACTTGCTTAAGTATGTATGTATGTATGCGTGCGTTAACGAACATAAGTTATTAAATAAAGGAAAACAGCTGTGATTGTTCGCTTCACTTCGGAAATAATGGGAGCATGTTTACGTGGTTTAACACGTTGGCACCCAGCAAATCACCGGTGATCACAACACAAACTATACCCAGGTGTCTAGTAGTTATAGAGGCATTTTTTACCAGAAATAAAAGTCGTACTCGGTACTCGATTTGGATATATTTTTAATCCTTAAGCATTGATTGTATTTTTGGATGTCTTAGCTTGATACACTGGTAGACAAAGTGTTAAAAGGGGCCGGAAATGTTGTGTGCTTTATGTTGAACACATAAAAGTATTTGTATTTGTGTAACTATGTCTGAGTGCGTGGACGGTATTCAAAGCTGTTTAATTTACAATTTATTTTAACATTCACACTTGTCTTTATACATATTTATTTTATTTATTATAACTACATATAGGTTAATATTTTTTAAAATTAATATTTACATTTAAGTTAATTTTTAATACATTTTTTTGGTAGCCTTTTAATTCAGTTTTTTTTTTTTTTTATTTTTTAAATTCTATTTACACAATAATATTTTGATATTTAATTTACAAATAGTGCAACTTAAAAAAATTGCATATTTTCAGTCGTAATTTTTTGTGTTTATATGTATGTTTGTTTGTATGCATGCTTGTAGTTTTAGTTGTTGTCTCTGATGAATTGGTGTATCAAATATGACATGGATTCTGTTGAAAAAAAATAAAAATTTAAAAAATAACAATTCAAAGAGTTCAAATCAAAGATATTTTCGAACTATGTATAGCTAAGCAAACAAAGCAGCGTATTTGAAAAGTTATTTATTACAGTTAACGCACACAATATTATACAAAAAAAAAGCGGCCTGCTTAGTTGCACTCTTTAAAATTGAGTTATTTGGTTTAAATATTTATTTGTACATATTTAGGTGTAGACAATCATAAGCTGTTTAATGGTTCCTTTAGTTTTTTGTTTGTATGTAGTAGTTAGTTATTTACTTCATTTAAATTTTGTTTTCGATGGGGATAATTTTTTCACAAACTCGCATTTGGTTAAATTTTATTCTTCTTTATTTTGTACTTTTATCTTTTTGGTCGTGGGTTTGAAGAAAGCTGGTACCACTTTTACTTGGAGAGTAGTTAGTTGAAAATAATAGATGGCTATTTTGAGAATAAATGAAAGCAACGCAAAACTCTTTAAACTTTTAATTCAATATTTCAAAACAATCGATCGAGATTATGGCGGCTTAGTTCTCTTTACGAAGAATACGATACTCTGTTGATAAATATTCCAATCGTATAAAGCTGCAAGAAATTTATAATGAAAAACTATTTGAATTATTCTTGAATTCCTAGTGAATCTGTACAAATGTTTTGAAAAAATTTTAGCTTGAGCTTTTAACCAAAGTTAACCATATTTTGAAGTAGAACTCCATATCTTCACATTCTTCTCTAGCTGAACTACACCTTCCACAGATGCACAACAGAACTCGTCAAATGTACTTCAGCATAGTCAGATACACTTTAGAAATCGTGATATTAACTTCAGAATAATGAGTTGTAATTTAGAATTTTTGATTCTGAAATTACTAACGAAGTGCTTTGTTCCAAAATCCATGCCGTTTGAATCTAGTTTAAGCATGAATAATTCGTGTGTTTTACGTTGCTTACCTTACCTCAAAATAAATTATTGTATATGAATTTTCTGTTAATGACTTTTATTAAAAATATTATTTACCAACATAGAATATTCTCCAGCAAAAGTTTTTATTTTGTTGGGGTTGGTGATACAATATATCTGTGGTCATAAGCGATAACAACCTAACTCGACTTAAGAAATGAAACCAATTGAAATTTCTTCTAGCGATTTTTTGTAACAAAACTGATTTATAACTTAGGCAAACATATTGGGTTTAATTGTTTATAAACGAAGTAATAAAAGGCCAATGAAAGTCTTGAAAAATTTCTCGATGTTGCTATTCAAAATCGCCAGCAAAATGTCAACTGGTTTAATTTCCTTAGGTCGACTTAGGCTGTTATTGCTTATGGCCACAGATATATGCGTGTGTGAGGTGGGTTATTACTTTTGTACGCAAGCCTGATTTTTGCAATATTACTTTGATTACTCCATATATGTATCTATGGATTTATATGTATTCAATTTATGATGTGTTAAATCTCGCGCCTAACTGCAAGCTACTAAACGATAGTGTGAGTAGTTTTACTTATTGCTGGGTTTTGTTGAATTCAGTATTTAGTTTATATACAATTTTTACAGGTTTTACATTTTGTTTTCATATATGTTTGTGTTTTTAGAATAATTTTGTGTTCAAATATTGTTTGCTTGTATTTATATCTTGCCTAATATTTTTTGCTATGTCAATTAGTTATTTAATTTGTTTATTTTGTTCTATCCAAATTTATTCGTTATATATCTAATAATTATCTATTAACGGCAGTTTACTCCTTTTGGAATTTAAATTGTTAACAAAATTAAATTATTATCGTAACCAAGCAATTTTTTAAATTAATAAATTTAATATCTTGTATTAAAAACCAAACAGCAAAACTAAGTTTTATAGTTTGAAACATGGCATTCTGTTGATAAAATTAGCTACATCTTAGGAGTTTAGAAAACTATGGTTTTATTTTGTGTGAATTAGCAACAAACTACATTTTTATATTTTTTATAGAAGTTTTGAATTTTTAAAAATTAAAATTTTTTTAAATTTATATTTTTGGTTCATGCTTGGTTTTCAGATTCAATTTGTGGCTGCACTTTTACATCGCCGAAGTTCCGCTTTGTAGGTATTTAGGCATGTATTTATATGTATGTATATAGTAGGTAATACAGCTGGATAATTTAAGTTCTTTCCCTTATTGAATTTCTAGTTAATAGTGAAGCCTGGATACATTAGGGAATTTGGCTGGGGCTGATCACACTAATGCACAATTGTTATAAACTAGATTTGCATCCAAAGCAAAAGCTTCGAAAACATCAAAAAAGGGAATTATCAAGTGCGACGTTTGTTCGTCGAGGAAGGCATCTACTACTCAATTATTATACTCAATCAAATGTTTATTGAACGTGTCTGGAAAAATAATGCATGAGAAAATTTCAAGTTGCGTTGTCTAAAATTTAGATCAATCCAAAATTATGCACAAATCAATTTTGAGCTTGTCAAATAAATGAAGGGATCATCCTAACATTTTGGTAAATATACTTGGTAAAACAAAATTTTCCCCCACAATGGTCCAGTGACATTTGAAGTTGTTTCTAAAGTAGGTTCTAAAAAGTTGAAATGTATTAGTTAAAGCAATTTTACGTTACGTTTTTGCGTGTGCTCTTAAGTTCTTCAACTTCTGACCGGTTAGCTCACTTTCGTAAGCAGTCGTATCCCTTTTTTTTCAACTGCTTGAAGCTACTAAATATTTCGCTAACTTTCTAATGTGCTAACTTTCTTACGATTAAGATATCACACTTAGTTCCGTTCATAAGTTGCCTTCGTAACTATTTAATTGCTAGTATAACTTTCGTTCTCTATTTATGCTTATGCATCTTACTCTGTAGTGCTAGATAGTAACGGCATAGACGAAAAATGAGATATAGGGTTTTTTCTACTTTGGCCCTGAAAGTGCATTTGCCCATACAAAGTATAAGTAAAAAGGAGGCAAAATTGACCGAAGACCATTTTTATTCTTAAGTAACCTATTTGAAAAAAGGGTAAGAATGATATGTTGTATCTCTTCCTTGCGCCTAACCGTCTAAATGCATCCGGCCGTATCTCTTACTAAGTAGCGCAGAAAATGGTTTGATTTTGAAAATGAACTCTTATTGGTTTAAGCATTTAAATACTTTTTGTGACCAACCCGACCGCAACTGATTCGATGTTGAGTTGGTAACACTATAAGTATCCACCGGAGTAAGTAGAAGAAGCAAGAGATCACGACTACTATAGAGGAACCCAGTAAAGATCCAATTGAAGACACTTCCCATCCATCAAGCAGCAACTCAAGCTTAATAAAATATATTTGGCAGTGTAACTTACTCTATGTCTAGCACGTATGACGAAAATTGTTCTAACCCAGAGTAACTTAGCTTGACTAGATGTCAAAATGATAATTGTGGAAGCAAGCGTAAACGTCACTCTAACTTATTTATCGAGTCGCACAACTGAGTATACATATTACGTGCGCTTTTCGCCAAGCTTAGCTTTCCTTACATCTTTGTTTAAATTTCTGTTTTATTTTCGATGTTTCTTGCAGTTTTTCTTTGTTTTTGGGAGTTTCTGTTTTTTTGGAATTTTGTTAATTTTATATTGTTGTAATTGTGTTATTAATATAATTTGAATTTTTGTTGTTTTTTCTATGTTTGGTTTAAGTTTCAATTAATTTAATTATTTGTCTACTTAAATTTAAATTTCAAACAGCTTTTGTAGTCGTTTCTGGCATCCAACGTAACATTTCACAAGGCCAAATTAGAGCGCGAATCGTCGTTTTTACTGAGTTTGCGGCAAAAGAAGAAGAAATAGCAAAATTGAAAAGTACAAAATTTAATTTAATTCAAAAGCAGCGCAAAACATGCACATTTATAAATTATTGTAGTTATAAAATATTTATAAATGCTTTAAGAAATATTTGATATTTTTAATGTGAAAAGAAAATTTTTTTATAATAAAATGGTGTAACAAAATTATAGAAATTGTAACGAAAATAGTGAAATTGATTGCTCCTCTCTAGGTCTCGTGCAACAAGAAAGAAAGTCAAAAGAGTTCGATGCAAATCTGTTTCGGGCACTGATTGACTAACAAAACTCAGTATTTAACGCAAGTTGCCGATAAAGCTTAATGAATTCTCAATAAAAGATTTTAGTGAAAACCATAATCATGAAACTATCCTTTGTTCGCTTTATAGCTGGGGACTAGTAAAGGATTAGTAAAGTAAATATCTACTGAACAAATCATTGATTGACTTTGTAATGGTGATAAATCACAGCATACCAAGTTTTCACCAGCACAATATTTCGAAAAAAAACACCCACTAGTTTAAAAATATTTTGAGCCGAGTAGCGTTTGGGAAATCCCGGAGAAGAGACGGACTCTGGTCGAAAATTTTTCTTGGGCAGTCATCAAAGATTAGTCACCTTAAAACAACAGTCTAAAACTAAAATACTCAAAATTAAAATCTCCAAATACAAAACCCCAAAAAGTTGAATAAATAAACGACATTTCTGATCATAGAAATACGGACTAAATATTCTTTGAGTAGTTCGCACAAGTTTACAAACTTGCTGCACCCACGATTCTTTTTTCTATTGCAAATGCCGTCTTCACGAATCAGCTATCCTACAGGCACACGATTTTTCAAGTAGTGTGTGATTTACCGGATAGGTTTCATGGATGTGGTTTGAAGGGTGCGATCTCAGTGGAAGTGTATTGGTCCACTTTCATGAAACGGCCGCTGAATTTGTTAGTTTTCGATGGGAACATCTTTAAATGCTCTTCGACATGTCAAACCACTTAAATTGTAAATAATCTAAAATGCTCGATTTGCACTTTATAGATGTAAGACTAAACCTTCGAAGTACTTGAAAACCCAGTCTGCAGAAGAGCAAAAACCTCCTAAAAAACAAAACATTGTATGCTTTATATAGGTTTAGAAAGATTTTTTGATTCTTCTGACATACTGGAAATTTTTCTCGCAAATGAAAAAGCTTTGTTAATCGCAAGTGCCAAAGATTAAAACAAAATTCTGTTGATATAAGAAATGTGTATATAAGTGTGTGTGTATGTATGTAATATATAAAATAAAGCTTCATAAAGCGGTGTGTTTGAGTATATGTACAATATGTTCTTATCGAGAATGATTTTGTACAAAGTCTGTTTCATAATTATACGGTATGTTCTAGATTTCTTAAAAGTCAAAACAGTGAACAAACAACCTAGCTCTCAGATACTACTCTGCAAACATTGCCATTATGCAATTAGTCTAGGATGAATGTGGGACGAGTCGCAAAGGAGCATGCGTCGGATAAGTTTAAAATCGACTTATTTCAACTATGTAACGAAATAGTTGGGATCAATTGTGGCCTACTACAGACCAAAGACATTGATCCCGTATAACTCTCTTCAGAGATCAGTCGCGCTATTTGTTGCAGGTTAAATTCAGTTGAGGCAGATTGTAAGACATGTTTAAATTTTGAAGTTGAGTGCCAGACATTAGAGAAGATTATTATGTTTCCCATTCCTGCCAGCCATGTTTGATAGCATGCTATTTCTTAGCATTAAAACTATCTATGGAAAAGTCTATATTAAGATTTGTAAATAACATCATCCACTTTATAGTTATGAAACGGAACTTAAATTTGTGTTTGTGAAATGAAATGAAATGCAACTGTCAATCTATTTTCTTTATAATGAGTAACGTTATTTGGTGTAGTGAAAAAATACAAAACCAGACACATACACTTCCCGGAACTTCAATATGTACATATGTATGTATGTCAAATTGTACCTAGAGTTGAAATTTTTAAAATTTCTTTTTGTTTTATTCCTAATATGCACAGAGCTTCAATGACATGTACAAAAGACACTGAATTGGGTCGCTGGGTCAGCTGTTAAAATATATGGAGTAGCTGATGACGAAAATACCCAGCTGCGAAGCTGCCTTAGTTAGGATCAAGGACAACATTTTCTCAAGAGATGATTCGAAAATGTTATACTACAAGCACTTAAAAATCGATTATACAGGTTACTGGAGACAGAATCTGTTTTCTTGAGAACAAGAACGGTATTTTCAAGAAATTGAGGCGAATAATGCAAAAAAATATATTTTCATTTATTGTTGCCCAAAATTTAGAGCTTAGAATTTTTTGAAAGTTGGTAAGATTAGTTAGTTGGGGAGATTAGTTTTGGAAAATGTATGCTTTTCACTCGCTTGAAACAAATGTATGCGACTTTTTTTGTTACTTTGTATGCAATTGGATGTGTTAGTATGAGTCTAGTTACATCATGTCAACAACAAACATAAATTAGAATTTAGTTAGAAAAGGATAGATATGCAGATCACAGGTACAAAAGTTCACAAATTTAAATTTACAATAAAATTGAGGAGTTTACTGTTTTGAATTAGTGTTAGAAAATAGCAGAACATTTTTACATACGTAAATACTAAAATAAAACGTTATTGTAACAATCGATTTAACGCACTTACCCAGTAGTCAAACATCGGTTTCGATACTAACTGCTAGGGCATTGTTATGTCTTAGCGTTGTTGTTGTGGTGGTTAGGCTATTACCACCAGTGACGCTTGTTGCCGATTGCTTATAACCATTTTGTTGTTGCTGTTGCAGTTGCAGCACTTGCTGTTGTTGTTGTTGTTGCTGCTGCTGCTGCTGCTGCTGTTCTATCTGCTGTGGCGACGCTTGCTGCTGCAGTTGTTGTTGTAGCTGCAGTTGATGTTGCTTTTCGATCGATTGTTGGTGTGCTCCTAAAAATGGAGCCATCGCACGACCAGGATGCATTTCGCTTAATCCTGGAGTTGATTCAACACCATCATCCAAATCCATCATATCCGATGAGGATTCAGACAACGATGATTTCTTTAAATGTTGACCTACTTGTGAATGTACGATTAGGGGGGAATTTCATGGTAGGTTGTAAGGATAAGGAAAGGCAAATTGGTTAAGGTTCATTTGGCCATGATATGATTATGAGTGTTTTTTGTTTTTAGTTAGGTATGTGAAGTTCGTATTTGTTAAGAGAAAGAAGGAAATATGTTGAAAATTAACCAGAAAATTACGGAAATAATTGCTCAAAAATGTTTAGGTTTTTTTTTTGATTTTAATAAGCACTAAACATATGTAAAACACATTCAATGCATAAAATTTCTTCAACATTAGTAACCAGTGTTTTCTAATAAATATTTCCAGGCCAACCTCAATTGTGAGACCACATGGATAATTAGTGAAATAGTATTCAACTGTTCTTGAAATCAATAATTCAGACTCACGTCAAATTCACATCCATGCAGTCATCAACGTGACTCTTTTTCAGGTAACAGCTAAAATTAATAAATTCAGTTCCTTGATTAGTCCTAGATACATACATCAAATTACTTCAAAAGTGTATGTTTTCACATCACTTACAAACGAGTCACTGGAAAACCATCGGTTTTTCTTATAGTAAGATTGGGAAAAAATATTTTTTAATGGTGTTTCTAGAAGGTTCCAATAACAATGAACCAACTACTGAACTGAGTAAGAATTAATAAAGAAATTCATATCAGCCAATTAAGCGCTTCAGATTGTTAACAAAAGTCCAAAAAGTACAACTTTACTCGACTTTCGTTCCTATGCTGTATCCACATTACATATATGTCTGATAACAGCAAAAACTGTAAAATTTTACTTTCCTCTTTAATTGCAAGACTTATGACCAACAACTGTTCAACCATGTTCATTAAAGGTACAAAAACTCATACTTGTTGCCTTTTATATTTTGCGCCTTCGCAAAACTACTTCTGATAGGTTTAATTAAATATTTTTATCGTAAAGTTTGGTATTTTTTGGTGTAAACTTGCATAGGTATAACGTTTTCACTTACGAGTTTTATTTATGTTTATTTATAGTGAGTTTAAAAATGCATATCCTTAAAAAATGGAATTAACGCGTGGACATTTTCGTGCGATGATTTACTACGATTTTCGACGTGGATTATCGAGACAGGAGTGCATCAATCAATTTACTTCAACTTTTGGTGATGAATCACCACACTTTGCCACTGTGAAACGATGGTGCAACGAGTTCCAACGTGGACGCCAATCTTTGCAGGATCAATTTCGTGAAGGTCGTCCAAAAACGGTCGTTCTGCCAGCAACAGTCGATGCTGTGCGTCAATTGATAATAGAATATCGTGATGTGACATATCGCGAGATAGAGGCAACTTTGGGCATTAGTGGGACCAGCATATGTACATTCAATATTGCATGAACATTTTGTTGTTAAGAAGATTGTTCTCGTAGGATACCGCATAATTTGACAACTGCCCAAAAAAAGACTCGTGTCGATTGGTGTAAAGAAATGTTGAAGAAATTTAGCCGCGGTGGAAAATGCACGTCTATGACATCGTAGCAGGTGACGAATCTTGGATTTATGCATATGAGCCGGAAACAAAACAGCAATCGACTGTATGGGTGTTCCAAGACGAGCCTAATCCAACAAAAATTGTACGCTCAAGAAGCATCTCAAAGCAAATGGTCGCCTATTTTTTCGGAAAATCTGGTTATGTCGCAACTGTTCCACTAGATAAACTTAAAATGATCAATTCTGAGTGGTACACAACCATTTGTTTGCCAAGAGTTTTTGAAGAATTAAGGAAAACCAACCGCCGAAGACAAATCATTCTTCACCAAGACAATGCAAACTCTCACGTATCGATTTACATAATAGAGTTTTTGAGGACTGAAAAGGTGGAATTGATGGGTCATCCGCCTTACAGCCATGATTTAGCAACTTATGATTTCTTTTTATTCCCGAACATCAAGAAAAAAAAATGCGAGTCAACGTTTTTCACGCCTGAAGGAGCTATAGAAGCATTCAAGAAGTTCGTTTTAGAGGTGGTCTCTTCTGAGCGGCAAAAGTGCTTTCAAAATTGGAATGCAGAAGTGTACTGACTTGGCTGGAGAATATTTTAAAAAACAATAAAACTGTTTTCCTTAATATTTGACTGTGTTTTCATTATTAGGCGCAAAATATAAAAGGCAAAGGTAAAGGCCACTATTAGTAACAAGTAGTCAGCGTAAACCTCGAGGCAATTATTCGCCCTGTTAATGTTAGTCTTGAGATCAACTAATCCATTAAAGCCTTAGGAGCTAACTCCACGCTGCATATCTCGGCATTTCATGCTAGCGTTTTTGAAATATCTACTGTTCTAGGCATAGTTCTGGAGTTTGAATTTTTCGGTTTGCCACTGTCTTGTTTGTTCCGATATTATAAGGTACCCGATAGTTTAGTGCGACAATAATATATATTAGACAGCGTCTCCTTATCTTATGTTTTTTTTTGTTAGAAAGGAGGTTGGAAGTAACTAAATTTATTTAGTTTTATGGTAAAGAAGGAATTCCAACATTTTTATCATATAGATAATCATTATTCTGAAAATTATTAAAAACTCCACGGAGTCTTGAGTACGTGGTTACTAACATTGAAATATTACGTTATTTGAGTTCCAGATTTCCTAATTGTTCTGCAATATTAAATAAGTGAGCATTTAATAAAAATTTACTTACCTAATGTACCTGGTAAATATGGACAACTAGTAACGTGATTAAAGTTTTGGCTCTGCATCTCCTCTTGATCCGTTTCGCGGTGATAGAAGTAATTGAAATTACTGACGATAACTGGCACCGGGAGAGCGATTGTCAAGACACCAGCAATGGCACACAGTGATCCCACGATTTTACCCCAAACACCAACGGGTCTGTTGTTGTTTAAATTTTTAATTGTAGTGTTTTTTTTTTCAGAATTTCATTTGCCACATTTCCAAAGGGCAACAGTAATAGGTACAGATATCATTCAAAATTTTTTTTTTATCATATTTTTCGCAGTGTGGTTGAGTGGCATTTTCATACGTTTACGTGATCATTCATTCATTCATTCACATATGATTTACGTGCGATAAATAACGATTTGAGTTGATTCGATACGATTTTCAATTAGTTTGTATATTCGATTACATTTTCAATAATTTGGTGAATTTTTGATACGATTTTTTTTTGGTTTTTGATTTTGTTTTCAATTTGGATTTTGATTTATTAATTTGATTCGATTGATTTGAATTGGCATTTTGATGAAGTACGATGTGTAACGAACGAAGGAGAACGAACGATAATAAAATGAAAATACAAATATATAAAAATATAAAGTAAAATTCTGCAACTTCTTCAATCGTTTGTTGTTTTTTTGATTTATTACATATAAATATAAAATTATCGATAACGATAAAGATCATATTTTTCATGTGACACACACAAAGTAATAATGTTTAGATACAAATAACTAGGTTAAGAGCTTTATATATATTTGACAAAAAAAAAAAGAAAAACCAAGTGATAGAAATGCTGAAAATAATATGTTGAGATAAGTAGTAGGAACAGATAGTTAGACGATTCATAAATATAATATACATGTGTAATACACTTTGGTACAAGCACGAGTGATGGGTGTATACGAGTATATGCGAGAAAATGGTATGAGTGTACGATGCACTACGAAGTGAAATTGAAGACATGTGTGATAGATTGCAGGTGAACTGGAACAAGAGATTGTGCAAGCATGCTCAATGTATGCACCAATGTCATATTTGCCACTAAGAAGTTATGTTTAAACAAAAAGATGATGCCTACGCTATTTCAAAATTGAACTTTATGCAAATCTGTATCACCTAAAATCACTGATAGCAAGACGTCGCTGCCTAGGTGCTCCCTTTCTGGACAACATGCGCCAAATTGCGAAGCATGACATCAAGGACGTGATGGCTTTCATCAGGTCTTCCAAGTGGTTCGAAGAGGAGGAGGTATAAAGGTGTCTCTATGTGGCATCACAACGGGCCTAATGGTACTGGCCTAAGTGTGCCTCTTTGGCAGCCACTCCAACCTAAGCTAACCTAATTGACCTCATATAACATATTTATAGCACCGAAAAAATTATCTGAAAACCACTTGCTTATCAAAGTGGGATAACCTTTAGATAGTGTGGGAAATGTAAGTACGTCCATCAAATTTTAAATGTGAACTCATTACCCATCGAGCTGATGGTACTCAATTTCCCATTAAAATATCTGCGCTTTAAAATATTGTACCATACATTTTTTTGGCTTTCCCGTAAAATGTAAGAAATCCTGGTCCCGAAAAGGTCCTTATATAATCCCGAAACCAATTCCTAAATGGTCTCGAAAATATCCCAAAATGTGCAATAAAACTGTCCCAAAGTTACGCTTAAAAGAACCAAGTAGTCTCGAAATTTTATTCTTATGTAAAATTTATTGATTTAATTTATTAATTGTTATTATTACGTCACTCGTTACTCAAATTGTGGTACTTAGCTGACATTCTTGTAAAATATTGACTAGATCGCACCTATGTATACAAAACATGATCTCAACTAAGTATCAGCTGTGTGTGCAACTGCTTATGTTGAGCTTAATTCGTAACTTTTAAATTTAATTTGTTAAATCGGGATTAAGAATTTCAAAACGATTTCCACACCTAAGAAACCGGATATAAATGTAGAGTATGAACTT
The DNA here is from genome assembly GCA_951509765.1 of Sphenella marginata. Lineage (NCBI taxonomy): Eukaryota > Metazoa > Arthropoda > Insecta > Diptera > Tephritidae > Sphenella > Sphenella marginata. Next base: position 39,350,177 of record OX608081.1, on the reverse strand, counting down.
AAATTAAATGTAATGATGACATTATGATTGAAGCAAATCTAAAATGATAAAAGCTTATGATCACTCCAATGAGATACGTATGTTTGTGGGACTTTTGTATTGAATTCCTTTATGTATTTGCATTGAGAACGTGAAATCTTGATGTGACATATATACATGTGTATGGTCATATGTATAAAAAAACATTTACAAAATGAAGAAGTTAGAAGCTTTCGTAAAACAAAAAAATAATAAAATAACTAAAATGAATACAAACTGTAACAAAACATAAAATAAACATAATAATTTTTATAAAATATAAGTTAATAAAGAAAAAAAATTAATTTTAAGATTGAAAAAATGTTGCTACAATCTTTCTTAATCATAATAAAGCATATTTGAAGCATGCTCTCATGCAGATTGTCAATTAATTTTGCTTTTAAATGCATTCAAAAATCATTATATCAACTGTGTTATGTAGTAGATCTAGCAATGATGTTCAGTTACAAGCGATTTGGGTACTTTTGTTTTGTATCCAAGTATGTATGTCAATATATTAAACTACACGATATGTACTCTTAGTGTTTAGATAATATTGAAAAAATTTTGGAAATTTGAAAGATGTATTTTCAAACAAACAATAACCATACTCTGTTTGGGAACATCTAGTTTTTCCTGGTGTATGCACATTTGAATGCCCATTACATTTAATTGAGTTAAGTTCAGTGAACTAACTGTCTCCCTAGAACTGCAGCTCTTAAGTTGGTATATCTATGCTATTTCATCAGAAATATAAATAGCATTCGGGCTTAGGTAATTGTTGCGTTTTAGTGTTTCAAACGTTTTAGTGTTTTTCCGTATGTGAACTCTGCAGCTGAACAGCATTCACTTATGCACCGAATCGTCTTACTCTCAATGGACTTCAAGGAAGCAATAACCTCTTTTCGCTGAAATCGCGTAAGCCAAGAAAGGTAAATTTCGCCCCTGTAGAAACACTGACGATAGGCTACCGCGAGCTACCGAGCGGGTTGTGGGGTTTAGAATATGCCCAAAGGTAATGACTTGCAACTTGATGGTTGATCTATGGATATGAGGCCTATCTCATTACCAATCTTCTCATTTTTTACGGAAGAAAGCATGACATGACCAAGAAGGTTTCCCTGGTCATAAATCGCATCACGACAGTCGAGAAGTTCCTGTACGTACCGGACTTATGTCCGGCCAAGGACTATGAATTCTACAACACTCCCCAAAAACCTTCGTTACTACAACAGAAACATAGTGAGCTACATTATTTTCGTTGCCAAATCTAGCTGCCAAGTAGTAAAGGGGCTTCATAGTTTTGGAGTCTTAAGTGTTTTTTTCGATATGTTTCCAACCGTTCACGAAGTCGCTTTTTTTAGCGACTTATAAGTGGAATCCGGGTTAGTAAGGAATTGCAATCAAGTTGTTAAATCATTACACTGGTGGGGTTTATAAGATAGGTGAGCGGATAGTGGTAGTAGAGAGAGGGAGCAGGAAAAAGAGGTTTGTAAAAGTGGAATTATCTGGAAAAAATGTTTGGCAGGAAAAGGGCCTGCTGGCAAATCATAAAAGTTGGATACCTGCTTGCTAAGCTCAAAGGGTAAAGTTTTAGCTCGCATGTAAATGCGTACCCCTCTGCGAAAGTTATTTGATACTCATGCAAAAAAAAAATTAGATGCTATGCGCCTTTGCCTTTGATATATTTAATCGCTAGTATGTATGTACTGATACATATGTAATAGGGATGGACGAGATATGTCGATTTATTAAAACACACGATGGTTAATGGCTAAGCATCGATGGTTTTCGTCATAGTTCTCTTGAAACATTGTTAATAGTCAATGTTCGGAATGAAAAGCTTTAAGGGGAATATTGGACGTTTTAATTTTATCATGTCTTAAATTGCGTATTGTTTTCTTTTTCTTACAGAGAATTGAACTGAATATTTCAACGTAATTTAGCAGTTGTAATAGCGTTTGTGCTGAGGATTTTTTTAATGGCGCGATCAAAATTAATAAATAAATTCAGCAGAATGAATCATAAAAAAAACTATAAACATATCTGCCAAGACTTCGGGAAGCCGATCAGAAAAGTGTCAGGAAGTTCGTAGTGCGTATAAAAAGGTCTCAGTAGGTAGAGAAAGCTTTTGAGGCCAAACTTATCTCTATAAAATTCCGATACTATTACTATTCGGCTTATAATAGTAAATTAGAAAAAAATGCAAGAGAACACGTGACACCTATAACATCGACGAGCTCACTAAAAAGTTAAAGCTATGTATCTACATATAGTCCATCCCTAGCCTGTAAAGATATGCGGTTAACATTGTATGTAGCTTTTTATGTTCAATGGACAGCAAGTGCAAAAAACAAGTGAGAAGAAGGTTTATGAAAATAATGAATGGAGGAATGATTTCTGATGCAAATGGGTGAGTGCCAGTTGAAATGCGTAGAATATGTGTCAATGTTTGTATGTATGATTGAATGGAAAATGTTAATGTGATTGAATGCATAAATTTTCATTTTCGAAATTCGATAATCAAGAAGATGCAAGTGACTTGCGAAGGTTGTAGAATGATAAGAATTAATATATACATATTTGTATGTAAGTATGTTTATTATAAATGAATTGTAAAGTGATTTATTTACTTTCTTTTTGCGTGAAACATTAAATCGAACTGAAATAAGTATTATTGCTATTTGTAGAAACGATTCTTAAACTTTTGCAAACATTTGCAAACCAAAAAAAAATACAAATTAAGCATATGAGTGAGTTGATAAAAGAAAAGAAATGAAATAAAGCGGCAGAATGTAATCACTAAAATTGAAGAAACCCTTTTAACAGAAATATGAGAATGCATGAATTTGAAAACAAATTTTGCTATTGAAAATAAGCTAATTATTAAGCCCAGATTACGTCTGAAAAAAACTTCTTTCTTACTTCGCCGCTTTATTACATTTCTTTTGGATAGCTAAAGAAAAATTGCACTTTCGTATGAAAAGTTGTTTTTTTGGCAAATCTTAAAATATATGATGGTATATATGAAGAATATTAAGAAAATGAATTTATGCGCAAAACTTTAAAAATAACGTTAAATATTAAGTGAAAATATTTATTATTAGTAGATTTTGCATACGTCATGTCACCATATCCAACGGTTGTCATGGTAACGACAGCCCACCAAAATGCATCGGGTATGGACTTGAAGAAGGAATTTTCGCTTCCAGCTTCCGCAAAATAGACCGCCGATGAGAAGAGTACAACGCCTAAAATCAAATAAATCTGTTGGTCTTTTCGTTTACGTTTTTATAGAAAAAATAGGGAACGAGTGATGATATTTTCGGGAAATTTATGAGTAAGGAAGTGGGTTGTGACAGTTATGGTTATTAATAAAATATGCGGGTACATTTGTTAAAAATGTCATGCAAAGTGACTCCAAAAAGAAAATCAATGTTGGAGAGAAATAATAAATGCTTAAAGGTTGAGGAATAGAGAGGAAACGATGCTTGGATTAGATAATATAGGTTAGTAAAATTGTATTTTTTTCAATTTGTCTATGTATGTATGAGCATCAGTTGAAGTATTTGTTACATTGAATGGTTGATAAATTGTTTGATTAGGAGATGGGTACTGTAATGCTTGTTTTTTATCAACAGTGTTCGAGAGTATATTACTGTTAAAGGCGCTACTAGTTTTTGATGTCGAAAACTGTTAGTTTGGTTAGATATATAATATATGGTTTATATGTAATTATTTTTTTGAATCGGTTTAAATGATGTACTTATTTTTTTTATAAAGCTTCCATTTGCACACTTTTTTCAGAATTTAGTGTGTAATATTTTTACTCCGAAACAAATAAAACTTCTTATCACTCTATAGTAAAGAAATTGTTTAATTTGTAACGAAATTAGCAATCAAATAATATTTTTGAAAATTACATTTTTTTCATTTAACTAGCATCTAAAAGTTACTGTCGTGACTAATTTTAACATTATTTGCAGTTAGACACATTTCATTAAACTACCAAACTACCCCAAGCAGAATGTACTACAAATGAAAAAAAAAAAACAATTTTGTTTTAAATCACTAATGGTAATGAAGAAAAAATTTAAAATGTTTAAAGTTATAATATTTCAGGCATATGAGATGAATAATATAAGTAAAATCAAAAGGGAAGGTCAATAAAAAGGGAGTTTAGAAATTCATGTTGGGAATAATTTAATTTCTTGGACCAAGGGACGGCTTGTACACTATGATACCCTTAACTTGCTTCATATTCTGGCAATGACCAATGTTAACAAAACCTTTATGCAGAATATATGTTTAGAAAGGCGTAAAATAAAAGGTATTCGCGTATACAATATACAAATCATATTTTCTATGACCGACAAACATTTTTTAAATAATAGTTTAGAAAGTTCAGTTGTTCAGCTATTAAAATCGACTTCTGCAATAGGTTTATAAATAGTCTGATAGCAATAAACCTTGTTATAGATATTTAGGTCTGGTACTGAAAGTTGTTGGTAGTAAAGCGGAGCTAAAACAATCGATATATTTTCAGTTTTAGGTTTTGGTCACTCAGAATTTATGCGAGAAACAGAAGCTTTGGTGCGCCATCTTCTTAAATGGAAATATGGTGATACGTTCGGCGGCAGATTTCAGCTTTAAAAGAAGTAAAATCATATATGAAAACTAAGATAACATAAAGCAAGTTAAAATTGAATAGCAAGTCTTAGAAAATATAAAAAAACAACGAAATAGATTTGCTGAGTTTAAAAGCACATCAAAATATAACTACAGACACGAAATTTCACATTTTTTTTTAAACTTAGTTAAATTATTTTACAACTTCTCAAAGCATAATTAGAAACAAACAAAGCTGCATGGCTTTAAAATTTTATTTTTTATATTTAAGTCAATCATAGTCACGCTAAAATTATGAATAGCTATGCCTCACATGATTAAAATACACAGGGCTAACCTTATTAAATGAGAAACTGCCAAAGCACTAAGAAAATTGAAAGATAGAATTTAATGACGTAGCAAATATTTAAATGCGAATAAGAAAATTGTCTTTTTATTTAAAATTTACATAACTCGCTTTAATAGAAATTTAAATAAGACACATGGGTAAAGTTAGTCATCGGGTAAACTATTTATGTACATTGACAGCTAGAAATATATTTTCACTTTCAACTACCTTTGATAGGTGTTTTAACTTGGCTATGATAAAAGCGTTAAATTCATAAATCATATCTATAAAACAATTTTTAGTTAGACTATGATTAAGGGTCACCTATACACACAGTGTGATGGTTGTCAACCACGAACACAGGATAACACAGAGGTACACAAATTATAGGTAGATATATTCAGTTAATAATTTACAATTTTTACAACTTTTGATAGTTACTGCGTGAAAATATTTGCAGTAATCAATATACAAAAAAAATATGTATGTATAAGGTAGGCCGTAAAGCTATATTTGCTGTAAGAATAAGGATTTTATTACACCAAGAAGCAATAGAAACGTAAACACCTTTTAACAACGAAGAATATTACATTTTTGTATAATATATTATGTATTAATAATTATCAGGGACAGTTAGTATAAAAATGGAAAGTGCATGAAAAACTTCTATCAGAGTATAAAGGTCACGCTGGTACCATGATGAACTATATTTTTCATAAAAGCAGTGAGCCATGAGCTTAGATCTAAAAAATTCTATAGCTGGTAAATAGAAATATTGCCTCAAAGCTTTTTATCTCATCTTTTATGACGAACAAGCCAAATTACAAAATATATATTCCATATCCTTATCACTATCTCTGGGTACTAATAAGAAACTATCTACTGCGGTAGATTTAGTTGAAGAATTTCTTAAGCCCAACATTTTTTTCATTCATAACAGCAATTGTTAAATTGGATTAATTTATCACAGTTTTATATATTCCAAAATTCACCCTGTCCTTGATACTCGTATTTATTAAATTTAAGTCAAAAATAAAGATAAGATTATTAGCCCATTTAAAGAATTACTTCTTCACAATCTGTCCGTGTTAATTATCAAATTAAGCTTTTGATTTATTAATTTAAACAAGTTTATTTTAAGCTTTTGTTCTATACCTCATATCACCATATCCCACAGTGGTCATGGTAACCACAGCCCACCAAAATGCATCTGGGATAGATTTGAAGAATGATAATTCGGCACCAGCTTCCGCAAAGTAAACCGCCGATGAGAACAGCACAATACCTACGTTTGGCACATGGTAATTGATGGGCAAAGAAGCGAAATCAATGCGTTGAATAGTATTTTTTTTGTATGTAAAAGTTAGGTTTAAAAGATGAAAAAATGATGAAAACCAAAAAAATAATTGTAATACATACTATATAACTTCTTTTTGATTCTGCTTGGAAGTTAAAAATTACAGTGAACTTAAATAAAAAGCGTAATAAAGTTAAATATCAGTTAGAGCTTAATGAATATGTGCTTTTTTAAATCTTGATTGAAATTGTTCTATTAAATTATCATTGTACAGTGTCATATGCTTTAACTTGTAGAATGTAACTAGATTACAACATCAACTTACTACTTTCAATTTTATTGAAAGACACGCTTTTCAACATTTAAAGAAATGATCGGCATTTACTTTCGACTTTTCCATGTATGACTAAATTTAGTTAGGTTCAGTGAGCACTAAACCAGGCAGGTTGGTGGCGTTCGATACCGAATTGTTCAATGCAATGAATACCGAGTATATGCGAACATGGATTTTATTGCGAGAAAGAAAGCAATTTCTTTTTTTACCGACCATTTCACAAAAATTCGGTCTAGATGATAAACGATTGTAAGTACTAAAAAAAACGCGAACTTAAGGAAAAAATTTAAACCATTTCAATTGAATTACTTAATCGTCTGGAGATTTGGTTTTCTTCGTTTATTAAAACGACCAAGAGCTAATATTTAATTTCTTTGCAAGATGAGGGACAGTATTTTGTTTTAAATCTATTTAAATACATAAGTACAAACACTATTTTAGTAAAGTTAAAGTTAACTACATACATTTGTAAGTGGACTACAAAACAGAATATAGAAAACAAAAAATTTGTAAATTTTGTGCAGTTTAAGTCAAAAAGTAACTGAAGGCATTTAATAGTGGACAAAAATTGGGAAAGGATGAAAATTAAACTTTTTTGTCAAAATATTCATATCAATTTGTTAATATTTTATATAAGTGGAGGTTAACTTAAAGTGCAAATTAGAGTTAAACTTTAACTTAAATGCTGTAAAATATATAAAATATTATTTTTTTCTCTTTCTAGTTTATTTGCAGTTTAGTTTGGAAAGTTGTTATAAAAAATCGATATGTTATACTAAACGATATATTATACTTAAAGAAAGAGTATTTGTTTATTCTAGTTTTTACTGAAAAGGCATACAACATTTTATTTCCTTTTAAAACTCCCTGCAAAAAAAAATTACGAATTTCTCATTCCGTTTGATATTTAGTTTGTAAATTCCTGTGATTATACAGCTAGAAAGTTTGTTGACCTAGAATTCAAGCTATACTCGTACTTTTCTAGTTAAAGGTCCTTGGTTCACTGAATCTGTATCTGTAAGATCGATCTTCTAAAATAATTTTAAGGTTACTCTTACGATTTAGTTTTATCATTATTTTCACGTCTAAGCACGAACACAGTAAGAGCCAAGTTAAAAAATCTGATTCTAAATACAGCGAAGGTGTACCTTAGATCTTTAAAAAAGTATAGTTTGATTTCACAGTTTAAACTTTTATTAAATGTGCTGATTTATTCGATAGGTTATTTTGTTTTTGTAGGATACTGTATTTTTTTTTTGTATATAAGTATCTGCAGTTAGCATACATATAACTTTTAATTTATGTTGTTAGTATCATTAATGTATATACATACATATTTAGTTATTATCACGAAGGAACACACTAGCTAAACTCTACAGCGCAAGCACTAACTAACCAAATATTTATGTTGGTTTATGAATATGAATGAATGAAAGCTCAATTATGAGATGACGTTGGGTGATATTCGTAATTCGTCCTAAGTATGATTTTTGGCACATTTTCTACGTACATACAAGCAAATCAACTAATTTTTTCGAAACGACTCAATCCCGTTTAAGCGTTTATTTACATTGCAAATTCGATAAACTAGTCATGGATCTAACTTTTTTTATAAAATAGGGCTTAATGCCAAAAAAAAAGCTCTGCTATCTTTACATTTTATTGAAACAAGAAACTAATACTAGACAATGGGAAACAAATTGTGTACACCCCTGGTGACAGTGAAATCCCTTAGTAATGTCCAATTTTTGCTTAGCTTTAGTAACTATATTAATTCCGAATACAGAATAATGTTCGAATACAATTGGAAATATTTAAGGCGTTGCAAGTTAGAAGTCTCTTGAAAACAAACACAAAATTGCAGTACCTATCCTTGCTGTCTATATGAAAGAGCTGCACTGAAAAATCTGTTCGTTCGGGTAAAGCCTTACATGAAAACTATATTCGCTAGACCGACGAGCATGGTTTACGAAAGCATGGTTTGTTTTAATTGAATCATTTTCAAGCTTTTTCCTGAGTTTGGTGTAGGAGTGTTCACTATAAGAAGCTTGAATGTACTAGGCCTCCTTTGTTGTTTCCAATTAAAAGAAGTTATCAGTAAGAAGGGACAACCATGGTTATATGTGCTTTAGAAATATATTTGTAGAGGCAACTTTCGTCAAAATATTTGCAAATCAGCGTTTTAAGGCTGGACAACCACAGAACACCACACGTTTTAGTAAAAACTAGTAAACCCAACCCGTTTCGCTGCGTCTCAGCGCCAATAATAAAGTGAGTTAGATTTAAATGCTTTTAACCTATAACAGATAAATATTGAACTTAATTACATCACTTATTGTATCACTCATTGTGACCTTTCGTTTGAGACCAGTATTGTACTAAACAGATATTGGGTCACGTTTGTCCATATATCAGTCCATAGCTCCAAAACTGGTAAACTTCTGAAACAAGTGACATCTGAAATCTCTATTTAATTGCATTCAGCAGCTTTTGAGTGATGCTGGGGTAAAAGTACAAACAGACATTAATTTTAAAACCTGTTGGTTTGGCTAAGTTCTGCTTAATACTGATCCCTCCTATCGATTTTTCCGAAATATGTGCAATAGACATCGGCCTGTTACATACAGTTTTATTATACTATGTAGAAATTCAGTGAGCTCCTAACCTTTCTTTAAATTTTTACGTTCGTATGCATATATGACTGATAATGAAAGTGTTTTGATATTAAATAGAATCCATTAACGCTAAGCTAAGCTAAGTAAGTTTATTAGTAATATTTAACTGGTGTATGCGAGTTTAAATTTTTGTGAATCAACTCAGATAAAAGAAATAACAAACAAGAGACAATGAATTAGGATAATATGTTGAGTTCATTTTACAAAAATATATTGGGATATCCAATTTTAAAGGTACTCTTAATAACTTTAGAATTAATAACTTTAAATTAAGCTCATCTTTGTCTATTCTTGTTTCTTGCTATTTTTTTGCTTGTATTTAATGCCACTACAAACCGATAGCAACTAAATAATGACGTTCAATACCCACGATAGTTTATACTTATACGAAGATTATTTATTTATATATATGTATGTATGTATATTTTGTAAGAACGAACACATATTATTAGTAGTACATAATTTTGTACAATTTCAACGAAGACAAAAACTCTACCAAAAAAAAAAAACACAAAACACAATCACGACTAGCGAAATGAGATACAATGACTATGATGATGAAGATGATGATGGCTATGATGAGACTACATTTACTACAATTGTCAACTAATTGTTTAGCACAAACTATTTTTAAAGATGTATGTATGACAGGCGTAGATATTATGGTACAACTTGAACGCAACAACACAATCAAAATTTGTTAGGCCACAAAACTTTCAATCACAAAAAAAAAAAAAAATTAAAGCAAAATATTGGTGTTGTTGTTGTTTCGGTACAACAGCAGTCGACGAAATTTGCAATTTTAAGCATTTGCATTTGTGAAGGAGAGCCCAGAATAGTAAAAGGGGGTATTGTGAATATGCCAATTGGGCATTGCAGTGCGTTCTTGAGAAAAGGGCAGTGGTTGTGCGTGTGAAGAAGATTTAAAAAATTGATCAAAAATAAGCAGTGAACATTTTTTGGAATAAAAAAAAAAAAATGGAAATATAGAAAATCTTATTTGCTATGCAAAGTGTAAGCATGACATTGAAAAAAATTTAGTCTGGTTTTAGCAAGATTAGCACCAAAAAAAGTGTTTAAAAGAGTGAACATACATATACATATAACAGTGGCCAAAAAAATGCTCTTGGACCAAAGTATTGTAGTCGAGTTTGAGAAAGTTTTTGCGAGGAATGCGAATGTGATATCGGCAATTTCATATATGTATGTAAATAAATAGTGCCAATCACAAATTTTCGTGTTTAAATACGAATTCCACAAACACTTCTCTAAAAAAAATTTTTTTTACAAATCTTTGTCAACAATTTTTTTAGTTTTGTTATGTTTTGTAATTGGTTGGTTTATTTTAAAAGTTATGTAAAGATTCATATAATACATATAAATACTTACTCAGAAAAACTATTAATTATTATATTTCTATTAAAACTAAAATAGTTTAACTTCTATAAATGTCTTTATATAGACATTTTCTTCAACAAGTAAAAACAAGGATTTTTATAAAGAATTTTCTGGATTCCCCAAACTGATTAAAATCCTTAGTCACGAAAATCTGAACTTGAAACTAGATTCTATTTATTGAAATCGTCCGAGCACTTTCTATTTCTAATTTCTGAAGTGGGATGAACGACTTCCCAGTTTTAAAATGGGAATAAATCTCGCCTATTTCCCTACCGATGGGATGGGGAAGGTGGAGAGTTATTGAAAAGAGAAGCTGTGGGTGTTACAAATGCCACTGAGAAGTTATGTCCCTTTTGGCGAACGTGTCTCAGTATCCAAAGCCTATGCAGATCGTGTCATTGTATTTGGTCGGATTGCACAAGACTTTGATTATATCCAATGTTTGCATACATCCTCACTCAGAGGTCTTCGAGATTGAAAGGTCGCGCTTATTAAGTTCTTTTTGAAGAACACTGCGCCAGCTGTGAAATTCTAAGAAATTTCTGACATTTCAGGAATGAGTCGACCTGAGAAAAAAGCTCGTATGCAGATAGAATTTTGCATGGAAGGCAGTGCAGCAACGCTGCTTTTCATGGCGACAGTGCTGCTTTTGCATCTGTTTGAGTACGAGAGTGGTAGTGAGGGTTCCGTTTGGCCATTACGGGTCCAGGAACGTACTAAAGAAAGTACGGGGTCTCTTGCACATGACGGATTGACCACTATGCCAGATGACAATAATTTCATTATGGGACATGACGAATGACGGTGAAATAACAGCCCTTAGTCGGGTAAAAAATACGCATCATACCAATACTGATGTCGTAGAGATGTAAGGAAGTGATCTTATCAATGAAGATTTTGTAAAATGTATAGATTAGCGGCCTTAATAATAGAGATATGAATAGAAATAATATACTTGAACAATCAGAAAAATTTAATAGCTGCAGGGTTAAACGATTTCAAGTGATTTATATTCTTCCAAAAATTGTTTGATAGGTAGCCCGTAAATTGAGTTCCTACTTTATAATGGAATACATAAAATTCTGTCGATGCTATAGGATCTATGTAGATGTTCACAGACAATACTTCTTGCGGATCACTTGTAAGAAAACACTGCCGTTATATTTTCTTGCGACGCAGAGTGTTACGTTTAAAGTAAAATAATAATATCTACTAGTAAAAATAAAAAAACTCTAATATACTCAATATTCGAAGTAATTTTTAATTATAATTTTTTTTTTTTAATAATAAAAACCAGACTTTATCTCATAGCTCACTTTGCTTATTTTTGAACTTTATTGGTAAAAAGTGTGGGTACAAGGCAGAAACTGGCAAATGATGCTTGCCTAGAAAACGAGTAAAACAAAGAAAGAGATAACTATATACTAGAAAATAATGTTTATTAGATGGAAAAGTCTCAGTCAAGGGAACGGAATATAGACACACTTATCAAATGCCTCAGGACGGGCTAAGTGTGAGAGCCTAATTAATTAGAACTTTAAAAATATTTTCAAAATAATAGTTGACATATATTTATTTAAAGTGAGACTGTTGTGCATTGAAAAATAGACTGAACAGTTTAGGGTTAATCAATGACTTTGATACGCTATGCCAACACGTTTATACTAAGATTGTGAGATATTTTGAAATATTTACAATTTATAAAATGTAGCACAACTTGAACATATACATAAGACACCGCATTGCCATTAAGGGCAGCAAACACAAATTTAAATTTCACCTTAAAATTGCAAACGGACTGCTGGTAAATACTTTTTTGTTTTACTCTGTCAAAGTATATCAGGAGTAATAGACTAAAATTCGAGTAAATTTCTATATATTTACTTCTCAGGACTCGAAATTTTATTTCATTTTTAAAAATTTTTTATAACGGTCATACTAAGTCGAGTTGATGATATATGTATGTATGTTTTGCTACAACGAAGTTAGATATGAGTAAAATCCTCAATAATGCACGAAGAGTTTGAAGAAGAACGCGCTCAAAGGCTCATTATCCTAGCATTTATATATACAAATATATGTATGTGAAACGCTTGGAATGCTTGGAATGCTTGTAGTTGTTGTAGTTTATGATTTTTATATATATTAAGACACTATTTTTGTATACATACATATTTGATGTGTTTAAAAGTTATTACACAATTTGCTTATATGCTTATACATATGTATTAAATGATTGACTGCCTAAGACAAAACTACGTATCTACCTACGTTTTGTTTGTTTTCACTAACGTCATTTTACCTCTAGATAGTATGTTTGTATGTAAATGTGGTTTATCTGAACAAAACTATGCTTGCTTTGAATTAAAAATGTACCTAACACCCACACCTACACATACTCAATTGTATGCTATGTATACATTCATGTACAAAAATAGTAGTTAAATTATACTAAATATTGCTAAAAAGTAGTAAAAAAATATCACCTACACATTATTGATATAAAATTACTATTTATGTTTTAAAAATTATGTGTTATCACTTAACACACTCTCATAAGTTCATATTCACAAGGAAAAAAAAACACCAAAAAAAAATTCATAAAAACTGACGGTAAACTGCTTTAGCGGGTATATATTTGGGAAGCACTTTTGAAAGTACTTTTTGGAGTACTTTGGAAAGTACTTACCCAAGCACTATTTTTTTAATTTATGTATTGTTTTTTATTTTTTCTGTTACTCCTTTTTTTCTACAAAGGCACAGTACAAATATATTTATTTATTTAGTTTTTTCATTTCTTCACGTTGTTTTGCCATCTTTAAAATGTTTAAGTTTACTATATTTTTGATATTTATAGAAAAAGCGATAATTTTTTTAATATGGAAATCAAAGTGTTTGAGGTTATGCGCTCAAGTGGGCTTTGGCGAAGGGAGGGGGAACGTAAGAAATGAAATCGAAAAAAGTTATTGGAAAAGTGCAAGTGTTTTTGTTTTCTGATAGGTTATTTTTTTAATAGTTTTTGTTTTTAGATTTATCGTTAACGCACAAATCAGTAAAAAGCTCAAGTAAGAACCTGGTAGTTTATGTAGCAATCAGTTCGTTTCTGGCTTAATTTTTTATTTTTTATGTAGCAACTTTAAAACCTCCCATTCCTTGTGATTTCATATTTTGCGTTTATTATAATTAACAATGAGAAAAATTTTTAGAGAGAGGAATCGGGAGCAATCAACGCGGCAGCAAAACCGCTTTGCAGCACGGATCAAATGGCAGAATACAAACTATGAGTTAGTTAGTAGCCGTAGTAAACAGAACGGTATTCCGAAAAGTCCGACGAGGTTAAAGCCGAGTTGTTCCTCTTCTAGTCTTGAGATGCAACTTTTAAATTTTAATATTATTTGAATTGGCTTACGCACTTGATGTGATATTTTACCCCCAGCTTATAAACCAATAAATACCGAGTATAATCGTCAATTGGGAACGACAAAATTTACTTTCAAGAGCACCTTGTGAGCTGTGTTTCAATCCCATAAGAGGAAGTCGTTCTCTTCACTAGAAGATATAAGATGCTTGCTGTCAGGCTGACCCTTATTGTAGGGTAAGATTTCTAATACTAGATGAGGAAAATTAACTTTTAGAATGGTTTTGGGGTTTTACGTAGGTTCCCATCATGTCCAAATTTTATTTATATCTCCAGTAGATTATTCTTGGTCAAGTCCAATTTTTCACAAGACCTTTTTTTTTAATCATCGTAGTTCTATTCCGCGATTATTCTACGTAACGTCTTTTTTGAGCGATTTACTAATTTTAGTGCTAATACAAATTGAAATACATAGAAATCTTCTAGCCAAAATTATATTTTTAATAATTTGAAAATTTCGAACCATTTTTAGAGGCATTTTTTTCTGCATGAAAATGTTATATGAAAAAGTTGGAGGTCAAGTTGGACTTAGAAGTGGGGGTACGATTTATGTATATTTGGCTGTATGTATCACTTCTGTTAATTTTAGACCCTAATGTGTTGTTGTTTGGTTTTAGGTTTTGTGTTTAAGATGCGTAGAAATGTTGGTGATAGTAGATAAATAGTAGTAGTAGCAGTAGTAGTAGTGGTATAGGTTTCGGATTGTGATATAATGATTTTATTTTTTTTTTAGTTTAGGCTATTTCGAGGTTTAGATTTATGAATATATGGTTGTGTAGGTGTATTGGTAGTTGAGTTGTTATTGTTTTTGTTTTGTGTTTGATTTCAAGTGTTTGTGATGTTTTTGGTATGTTATGCTTTTCATTTTTTGTCTGGAACTTACCTATAAATAAGAAAAATATAAGTAAACCTAATTCCCGCATTGAGGCTTTTAGAGTTCGTCCTAAAATTTGTAAACCCTTCGAATGCCTAGATAACTTAAATATTCGAAATACTCGAACTAATCGTATCACTCGTAATATTGCCAAGGACATAGCCTGATTCGATGACTTGTCCTAAAAAATTATAATCCGTATGGTATGTTGTCAATCAACAAATATTTTTATATGTATAAATATGTATGTAAATATAATATATATATATATACATATGTAGTTATGTATTAAAATTAAGTGTACGTGAATACTTTTTACTTAGAATTGTGTTTAAAGCAATCAATAACGAACATAAATAAGTAAGTATTTAGGAATTCAGTAATTAGTAACAAATAGCGTTGGGTATATTTAATATTAGTTAGTAATTTAAGTACATGTTGCAATTAAAAACAAAAATTAAAATATAAATTAATGTCTTTACACATAAAGTTAGCGATAGATAGATATAGGCCAATCTATATATGACAAGTTGAGATAAGAAAAACGACGAGCAAACTAGTCGATAGTCGTACCATCTATAAGTCGCCAATAAAATCGATAATTTGAAACATCTCAAATAAAACTTGCATTACTCTGCATATAGTCTTGATTTAAATTTTCACGTTCTTTAAAAATTTTAAGAACATTTTAAAGACAACAAAGTTCTTCAAAACTTTGAGAAAAGAAAGTTTTATCAAATTTATTCTTAAGCAATTCTAAAAAGTATTTAATAATCTTTAGTGCGACGAACAATATCTAATTGTTTAAGTAGTTAGCGCCGTGAATGGTACTTCCAGCTCTATTGATCTGAGTGAGTCATATATAGATTGTAGTATACTTTGAAAGTTTATCTTGTTTAGATACATATGTATGTATGTACAAGTCAATTTACGTATGTTATGTGTGTGAATATTTGTTGCTTTACAAGCGTAACTTGCTCGTAATCTCAACAAAAACAAGTAAAAATAGTTGTGGTTTTTATAAATAATATATTAGACCATTTTTTTCGACACTTCTGCTTGCTTAGAAAGAGTTTTTAATAGGAAAGCAACTAAAAATTAATCACGAAAATGTTACAATTGCTTGGCACGCTAGCAGATTTTTCACATTTTTTTTTCTAGAAAATTTTAAATATAATTTTTTTAACCTGCTATTTTATTCATATGTTCTTAAGTGATTTAGAATAAAATGGGCTAATATGAATTTTAATTTTGAATTTCATAAAAATTTGTATTAAAAAAGAAAAACTTGCAAAATTTAAGACTATTTGAGCTTCCCAAATAGTTGTAAACTATATTTCCGGAAAGAAACTAGGTGTAAGTGTTTTAAAATTACTCGGTCGTTTTTTTTTTTAACTTATGTAAATGTTTATAAACTGTCGTAATTCTGTTATTGTTATTATTAAGCATTACTTATATGTAATATGCATAATTGTAAATATTGTCAAATAAAAACTTTTATTTTAAGGCAAACATTTCTCATACAAAAGGACATACCTGTGGACTAACTGGCGCTTTTGGAAGATTTAACGTATCCTCCTCTTCGGCGACGACGGTCGCCAATGTTATAAAATACGGAATGATGGCGATTATGTCGATAACATTCATGACATCCCTGCAGAAATTTAACTTATTCGGACATGCGAGGAACCTTTAAATTCGTAAATTTAAATAAAAGGAAAATGAGGAGAAGAATTTGATAAATTGTAATACATGAACATGAATTATTACGATGTTAATCTATAAAGACAAGTATGTATGTAAATTCATTAGTAATTAGAAGGCTATCAATATCTTAATTTTATTACTAAGAGCGAATAGTTTAATTACAGATTAAAGAATTTGAAGCGTGCTGAAATCATTTTAGAGTGAGGGTACTAGAAGGTTTTTAGTGCATCCATAGCTAATTATATCTTCTAAAAATTTGTAGGTACAACATATTTAAATTGGTTTTAAGATTAAAAATGAATAGCTATTACTATTCATATTACTATTGGCTTGCTTTTCGACTAAGCGAGCTTTCGTACTGCTCTTATGGAATCTACTCACTATCGCGCGTTTGGGTGAACTAGTCTCTCCGGTTAGCACAGATTTGCGAACCTTTGGTATGGTATATCCACGTTTCATAAATACATTGTTAGTCCCTTTCGAGAGGATTGCTAAGACACTTAGAATCTACAGCCTTAGCTTATTAAATTTGGAACAAATTGGTTTCTGAGTTCTGTATCGATATCAGATGAAAAGCCCTTTAGGTTTAGCGCTTAAGCTCTATCCAAAAGCTGATAAAAATTAAAACAATAGCGTTACTGCCAGCGATTTTTAAAACTTGTGGTATGACTATCTATCGTCCGTCTCAGAAATTAGTGTTATGTCTGAAGTTTTGCCAAAGTTATATGTAAATTCTTTTCGAGGAGGAATATATTTTCTTTCTTAGATGTGCTTAAAAACAATATCATTTCCAGATCACATAAATATATTTATTAATTATTATTAATAATTAACACTTACCTGACTGTGAGTTCAAATGTAAACCAAATAATACATAACGTTTCTATTAGGAAGAAAGGATCTGTGATATCAGGCACCTCGTCTTCCTCGATTTTTGTGCCATTTGTTGTTGTATTGAACACCTGTTATATGTGGAAAATTCAAAAAGATGATTAAATATCTTTTAGTTAATAAATACGAAAAATCCAAACATACATATACATTTAGCATTAAGACTAAGTTTGAGTAAAATTATTGTTTGTATTTATTCGTAAACAACAGATAAACGAAAGAGGTAGCAGTGTGGCCAAGTAAAAAAAAATTGAGTCTAAATAAGAAAAAATGAAAGAGCTAAAAGATACTAGTGACTGGAAAAAATGATACACAAAAGTAAGCTTTTTTAAGTCCAGTTGTACACACAAATTAAAATCGTATAACAATAATTAAAGTCATCGCTTTTTTGTTAAAACAGAAGCATTTTTTTTGGTAGTTCCCTGCATTGTGATTTTTTCTTTAATTTCTTTTCCATTCGTTTCCCAAAATTTCATCACTTTTCTCTCCTTCCTTTTCTTTTTTAGCTATTTAGAAAGTCAACTAATTTTTAATAATTAATTAAATTATTATATCTACGTATATTATATTATAAAAGCACATTTTTGTTATTTTGTGTACCAAGAATTCAATTGAAATATTGTTCCTAAGTCGAAAAGAACAAAAACTTTACTTGTTTTATTTGATTTATCGACTCAATTCTTCACATATTTTGTTTTTAAATAATTTCATCAATGAAGTACAGTCATTTATTTATATCTGTTATATTGCAGTTAAAATAATTACAAAACGAAAGTCTACGTGCACCTACACGATCTGTTTTCCTATCGCTGAGCGAATAATATTATATATGTGTGTCTCTATATACATATATATAAGTTCGAGCGAAACTTTTTTTTGCTTATGCTAGATGTAATTTCAAGCAAAAACGGTTTAGGGAAATACTGGAGCTAGCCCTAAAATTTAAACTCAAAAATGGTAAGCTAGCCACACTGATTCCTTTATGATATAATTATGTACATGAATGAATGTCTGAGCAATACTTCGAATTGGGCTGTGTTCATAATCTAGCACCAAAAAGTAAAATACGAGTATATCCCCTTAGATTGGAAGCATAGAACACATCCCATTTACATAAATTTATACAAATGTTTTACTTTTTACAACTTAATGTCAAAAGGATGAATGCATTTGCGGCACATAAATATTGCTGATTCTGTACACTTATTATAGTATTCCTCAAAATACACTTTTTTTTACAATTAAAAGCAGTAATATGCATTAGATTAGCATGTACTTCAAAATCGTTATATAATAAGCTCATTTAGCTATAAACATGAATAAAGAGGCAAACTGGTTTGAGTAATTAGGAATTAAAAAGGTATTGTAGTATCTCGGTGGTATATATGTAAATCTTTTAATGGCAGCGTCTTACAGCTTCCTGACGTATACCGCAAAACGAAGCTTCAATATTTGAAAAGTTGTACCGAAATGTTTCGATTCAGATTGAAGACGTCGTAGGTGCGGATGTCTCTAGGCCTACAAATATCGTGGAATGAGGATGTCAACTACTTTGTAATAGTGTTTTTTTTTTAATCTTTTGACTTTGCTGTTTTAATTCGTATTCAGACATTTTTCCTATCAGAAAAAGTGCTTGGTTTGAGTGAATGAAAATGGTTCGAGTAGCATTTTTAATCGCGGTTTGTGGTTTTTTCCAGCTGAAAATTTTGAAACTAGACAGACAGATAGGACGATGATTAAATTGATACTCTCTATCTATCTTTATAGACGTACAGTAACATAAGGCTCTGAGGTATATGCGACCATTGGAGTATACATATGTATATATATATCTATATGGCGCGGTATACAGCAGTTATATCATCAACCTGCTAAGAGATTTTTGCGCCGAGCTTCTCTTCCAATTTGTGGTGTGCCGCTCTGAAATTTTTCCTACAAATTGGCGGGGCCAACGGTTTTTCGCCGACTCCGAACGGCATCTACAAAGCAGATGAATTTTTGCTGAGAAGCCTTTCATGGCAGAAATACACTCGGAGAGTTTGCCAAACCACTGCCGAGGAGCGACCCCGTTTTGAAAAAACCTTTTCAAAACAATTTTTGATGTAACCTGTACCAGGGCTCAAACCCGCACCTTCGGTGTGGTAGGCCGACAACACTACCTACACACCACGGTGGCCGTCGACCATGGGAATGTGAAAGAGAAAAATATATGAGCTATACCGAATAGGTATTGGAAGAGGCAAAAATGAAAGCCTAAAAATAAAGTTGGCCAAGCTGAATATATTGTCAGATAGAACGAGAAGCTATTGCGAGTGTGCACAACACTGAACTAAGAAACTTAGCTACATTCACATAATTTTAGAGTTATTTCAGTGAAAAAACTCTGCGAGGAACGTAGTTTATGTACTTTCAATACTCATACTAGTATGCGGTCTTAACTTAGCGCTGAAATTACATTAATACAACACCGAACATTTAGCATTATGGAAAATAAATTCAATAAAAAAAGTTATCCAACCCGATCCGGTAGCTTTTCATTTCAACGAATTTGACATCAAGTTGCAAAAGTGCGTGCATTAATATGAAAATTTAAATTTTGATTAATAATGTTTTGGAAATTTAAAAACAATGACGAGTAGCAAATAATAATGAGTAATATTCAGTGAGCTTTTTTAAACTTCTTCGAAGAGTGGTAAGGTTGAAATAGTAGCTAAAACACTTTAACAAATTTATAGGTTTAGTTTTTTAATCAAATAAACTATTTACGTCTGCCGTAAAAATAATTTAATAAGAAAAATTGGAATTATGGCAAAATCTCTTCGAAATAAAGTTTGTGAAAAAGCTCATTTTTATCTAAGCTTAAACTGTTGTGCGCACTTATGAACTTACCTTGTAATGCTTAAATTCGGGTAATGTTTCTAGACAAAATATAACAATTGATAGCAATATAACAAATACACTAATTATGGCTACAACTCTGGCGGCTTGCGAACTTTCTGGATACTCAAAGAGCAACCACACTTTTCTTTGATTTTCATTATCTGGCAATGGTCGTTCTTCTTCTTTAATAAAGCCTTCGTCCTCTCTGCAATTGTTAGTGTATTGTGTTGCGAAAAAATATATAAAAAAGAGAAAAGTTGATTAGTTCGTAAATTCAATATAATTTCTAGAGATCTTGTATATATTAGAACAACTCATTCGAATTCAAAAATGCTAGCTCTGTATAAAAGCTTTCCAACGGGCTTTGTGCGCCATTTACAAGTTTTAGTGAGTTGTTCTAATAAATTCAGCAAGCTTTTGAATATATATTTAATATTTTTAGAATTTTTATTGAATTAATTATTAAATAATAATTGAATTAGTTATTAAAAAAATTAATTTTAAAATAAAAATGCATACAACAATTCAACAACAACTCTACTCGAATGAATGTACATATGCATGTATGTTTTGTATATAATAAATAGTTTGTTTTTACAGGAAGAATCAAAAATAGTTTTCTTCATTCAATCTACAGATGAAAAACCTCCGAAAAACCACGCAATTGTATGAGCGGTGTAACTATTTAACAGCGGTGTAAGCATTGTCAGCTAGGCCGGTTCGTGTCTTCGGTGTATTGTAGTTTAGTTTGTGCTTTAAGTGTGAGCACCTCTGTTTTCTCAGTGTTGTTTTTTGGCGTTATGATTTTTTGCTTTGCTCTGGAGTGCGTTTCCTTGCTCTTTTAATATGATTCCAGCTACAAATGTTGTGTGTATTAATGTATGTTGGGTGTGTTTTTTTATTCTTTTGGTGACCGTTGCACTTCAACTATAATTTGCATTGTTATTTTAATACAATTGTTTTAAAGTTGTTCATTTGATTGGCTTGCAATTTAGGCGCATGCGCGTGCATACCACGGTACCGGCCATATACTCCCCCCATGTCGTATGCACAAAATTTTAAGCTGGTGTTCAAGTGATTAATTGTTTGAGTATCATAAATAAATTTGCCTACAACGATTTTTTTGATTTGATTTTTTTCTTGCTCTATGCTCGTCCAATTGCTTGTAGTGTATATTATTTTTAGTGATAGTCATAAGTTCGAAACAACACCGAATGTAACAACAACAGTAACATTAAAAAAATATGTACATATACAAAAATTATTTATAAATATTAGTTAGTTAGTTTTTTTCGGTGACAAATACTTTATGTTCTCCGTAATGCCCAGTTGGAATATGATCCGATCTGATATTATATTTGGCCTCATCACTATGCGTTTCATTGTTTTGATCAAGTCAATTATTTTACTTTAAGGATTGGGGTAAGGCCCGTTTACTCAATGTCTGGTTATGATAAATTTTATCATATGCTAACCTAATAATGGCTTGGCTCAGAATGACAAATGGGTTTACACAAAAGTCTGTGTAAGTTATTGGCCATTGTGAAGGTTTTTGGGTAGAAATTCACAAAATTTGGATTGTGAGCGCATAAATGACATGTTTGCAAAATAATTTATGGCAAAATCAGATGTTTACTTCGAGATATCTTATTTTATCGTGATCAACACTTAATCACCCATTCTTTGATAACTTTTACCAGAAGATAATCAGCGCATCATTGATAATCAGGCATTGAGTAAATGGCCCTAAATGTTTATTGCCTAAAATCTAAATGTTAGCAACGACGGAACAATTTCACCAGTTTTCGATATTAGTCCCTTAAATTATATCTAAGACTTCAGTAAAACTGGAAATCTTTTTTATACAGTCACTTTTGAGTGATGCACTTTCAAATATGCAGGCAGACAGACAACAATTCGAAAACCCGTTTTTAGCCCATATCCCGTTTTAGCATAAGTATATACCAATATGATTACAATTGTATTATATATGAAAACTGTATTAAATAGTATACAGATGAGACGTGTAAGGTATGTAATGTTTAATTCAGTGCTCTCTGAGATGATCTGATGTGCAAAACTGAATCAGTAGGTAATTCATATTATCGTATATATGTATTAGTAATGTATTATTTTTATTTATTTAAATTTATTTACTGTACGATAACGCTAAAATGACATATAAAACACCAAAACACATAAACTTAACTTTCGACTGCAGATTATAAAACACTTCCCAAAGGTTTAGAAGAGCTTTATCGGTGTGGCCCCTATGGGTCCAGTACTAACATTTTCTGGCACTAGCCCAACTGCCGCGGCTATATTCCAAGGCCACACAAATTTTAATTAAATAGGTCCTTGGAAATTTATATATTTATTTAAAGTCAACACAAACAAAAACGTTAAACTATTAACAATAACAAGGCATACATACATATACATATGTAAGACAAGAATAAGATTTCAATTATTACAAATTTAAAAATTAATTGAGACAAGAGTTAAGCTAAACTTAGATATATAGAAAAATAATGATGTCTATGCTGTCGGAAAGCACTGGCTTCCGATCAACACGGTAAATGTTTAAAAATGTTGTTGAGAAGTTCGAAAGGATTAATTTGCAATTGATCAACTTTGCAGATTTGTTATATATATTTTTTTTTTACAAGAATGGGCGACCCTGGCTGATTGGACGATAGAAGTCCCGATCAGGCTGGGAGAGCTGAAAGTAGGCAGAAATTGCAAAAATCGACCAGGCAAAAAGTCTCCAATATCATGTATAAAGCATAAGACATGAGTTAAACCAAACTTCGGGATGCAAGAGGAGATGGAAACAAGCAAAGGTGGTCCCACTACTAAAGCCTGGCAAGCCAGCTGCCGTAGGGGAGTCATATCGCCCGATATCTCTCCTCTCGCCAGTAGTGAAAGTGTTGGAAGCCACCTTGTTGCCGTACTTCACCGCAAACCTGCGGCTCGCCGAACATCAGCATGGATTTCGCAAAAATCACAGCACCACCACCGCGCTGAACGCCATAACCACTCAGATAGGGGACGGGCTAAACCAAAAGCGTCCAAACCACAGGACAGTGCTAGTTGCGCTTGACTTGGCCAAAGCTTTTGATACGGTCAACCATGCGCAACTAATGAAAGACCTTGAAGATTCGTCCCTTCCTCCCTGTCTTAAACGTTGGACTGCAAACTACATGAGTGGTCGTCAATCGTCGGTTGAGTTCAGAGGCGCAAGATCAAAACCCAGAATAGTTAAACAGGGGGTGCCGCAGGGTGGTGTCCTATCCCCGTTCCTGTTCAACTATTATATATCGAAACTTCCCCCCCCACCAGAGGGTGTCTCGATCGTCTCTTACGCCGACGACTGTACGATTCTGGCAACAGGCCCCTCCGTAGAAGAACTCTGCTCTCGTATTAACTCATACCTCCCAGCCGTGTCCGAATTCTTCGCCGGGAGAGACCTGGCATTGTCACCGAATAAGTCCTCGGCCACCCTATTTACGACGTGGACAACGCAAGTGAACATGGAATTAGACGTCTACGTTGATAATGTCAAGCTACCAACTGTCTCACACCCCAAAATCTTAGGGGTGACGTTTGATAACATGTTCAAATACGGCGCTCATGTAACCGCAATTGCCAATAAGTCCAAAGCCGTAACAAAATCCTCAAGTCCCTAGCTGGCAGCACTTGGGGTAAAGACAAAGAAACGTTACTAGCTACATATAAAGCAATTGGCCAGCCGGTACTGAGCTACGCGACGCCTATATGGTCGCCGGGGCTAGCTGACACACACTGGACGAGGCTACAGGTCTGCCAAAACACCGCCCTTCGTACCGCCACTGGTTGTCTTCTTATGTCTCCTGAGCATCACTTACATAATGAAGCGAAAATGCTCGCCGTTAAAGAGCATAGCGAGATGTTGACCAGGCAATTCCTGTTCAACTGTTGCAAACCGCAGCATCCGAATGGACGCCTGATCAACGAGGATCCGCCCCCCAGGAGCATAAGGAGCCATCTACGCAAACACTACGATGAGATCCGGCACCTGATTTCCACGCCGTTTGATCCTAAGGTGCACCGGCAGGCCCTCACCCTCATCCACACAAATTCGGTAAATTCCTATGTTGGCTCTCTCCCGGTGAACGCCGTTCTTCAGGCAGCAACACCACCCGTTGCCGAAGAGGAGCGCGAGCTGCCTAGGGAGACTAGGGTGATGCTGGCCCAACTCCGGTCTGGATACTGTAATAGGTTAAACTCTTACCTATCCAGACTGAACCCCGACTTGCCTAATGTCTGTCCGGCATGCGGCTTGTCCCCCCATACCACTAACCATCTTTTTGTCTGCTCATCTGAGCCTACTCTTCTAACACCCATATCCCTCTGGTCCTCCCCTATTGAAGCCGCTAGGTTTTTAGGACTTCCGTTAGAAGAGCTCGATGACAATATTGGGTAAGGTTGACACTGACTACCTAGGCAGGGCAAAGTAGTGTTAAAACAACAACAACAACATGCAAGAGGAGACGATGAGTATGTTTTGTGACTACGACTATTAGGAGCTGCACAAGTATAAGATCTCGACGCAGCATGTAAGATAGGACCTGGTTGTTGATAACTCTTCCATGCAATCGATTATTTCCATAAATGTGTTTTGGGCTATACACTTGCAATTTAATAGTGAGAAACCCAATATGTGTGTAGTGAACATCATCAAATATATCCTATAAACCCATAAAACATGCTTTCTCGATAAAGGCGGCTTGGATTATATTTAAATTAACAGGCAAAGATCGTCACATTTTGCAGAGTTTTTACTTACTACTCGTATTAGAAAGGAACGGACACTTAAAAGCATGTTGAGTATTCATGCAAGGTCTAACGGATAAATGTATATGCTCTGCAACATCTGAGAGACCAGGGACCGTGACTGTTATAAGTTTAATTATAGAATTCGACATTTGATCATTATTTTCTGATTTTTTTTAAACATCCTTTTGAGTTTTTCGATCAGCGAAAAAACTTAAAACTCGACACTTAATTTTTATTCTTGAACGATAAAATTTCACTCACAGAATAACTTTTACTGTCGAGCAAAAATATACAAGTCAAAGGTAAGTTTTATTTCCTCTCAAAATAATAAAACCAAAGAATAAGTTTTATGTTGGATCAAAAAAATATAACTCAAAAAGTGATCATTACGCTTAATCAAAAAAAACTCATTACTCAAAAGTAATGATTAAGTTGTAATTTATATAGGATTCACTCAAACATTTTTCAATCATTGTAGATTTTGGTTGAGCATGAAGAGACATGTTCATTCATGTACTTGAAACTGTTCTACGATAGGAGGAAGCCTTTGAAAAATACAAAATTAATCATTATTGGGGGTCCCTGTGAGAGACAAGGAAATGTTAATGTTGAAATGTTCCAACACTTACCAACCCAACGTAATGTACGAGGGGTATATGCGGATGATTTTGAAGTAAATTTATATTACCGACCTCTACAAAATACTTTACATTCTCCCAATAGGAGATTCTATTGTACCAGAATGACTCGGGTTTAACCGACTAAGGGCTGTTATTTAGATAGAACAATGTCTAACTCGGCAAAATACGTGGAAGAAAGAGAAATGCCGCGTTGCGAGGGAGAACAAGGTGACAGCTTATAGAGCTATAGTTGCTCCGAGAATTAGAAGATACTGTTTGACATAAAGGCATCGCATGACAGCAAAAAAAAAAAAAGCCAACATGTTTGCATTTCGCTAGTCCTCAAAATGCACAGGGCCAGTTCTTTTCTGCGACACGATTTCGTCTGTTTTCGGAAATTTGTTGTTGGAGATAAAATAATAAAAGCTGGAAAACATAATCGGATTGGAACAATGTAAATTAAAAAGGGCATTTGTAGTTTTTGTTACTAGGCTTTGAGGGAAGTATCATAGGAATGCAGCAAGTGTTGATCGATTCGAAATCCTTTAATATTCGAAAGCTCAACCCATTTAAGCTACTAAAGAAAATATGAAAAGTTTAACTTAACGTGTTTCGGTGTTTTCTGTCATCTCGAAAAATTTGATTTTGCCTACGGTGCTTAAGCACAACACACTACGTATTCAATACAAATAAATCATCTACGTACACTACTTTGATTAAGAGCTGAGTGCCTTATAGGACGTGAAATTTTCTTAAGTAAGTGTTTGATAACAAATTTATTTAATTAACCGATATGTGGTACTAAATTTCATGAAAGCATGCATCTAAAGTAAATTGTTCCAACTGGGCTTTGTAAGTTTAAATGTATGTACATGTGTTAGTGGTGTTGACTTATATTAATTTCAACTTGTTAAAACTGTGTTTAGCTGTACATTTATTATTAGTAATTACATATAAGAAACCAATTTTTTAAATTAAAAATCATTCAACAATTATAGCATTCCAATTAAATCTACGTTTATTAATTAGTTAATTAAATTTATTTTTAAGTTTAATGTTTTTTTTTGAATATTTTGCTACACGTTTGTTGTTTTTGGTTTGGTAACAATCTTACCTGAATTTATTAATTGCTTGATCACCTAATTCATAAAATTTTATTTCTTCACTAAATACGTCTAAAGGGACATTGACCGGTCTCCGCAGTCGACCACCTAAATGATTTAGTTTCAAATTATATTAAAAAAAAAAAAAAAAAAAACGAAAAACAAATAATAAAAATGAAATTTAAGGGAAATAATGATAATAGAGTATTTGTTTTAATTGAATACAAAATAGCAAATATGCGAAACAGAGTAATTGTAAATGAGTACGATTACATAATAACATTAATGTATTGGTGCGTATGAGTTTGTGTTGTATGATGAGGGGATAAAAGAGAAAAGCAGAAAAGACATATTAATATAAAGTTAATATCTATACATTTTTATATATGGTAAATAATCTATGCATATACGAAAATCGGGCAGTGAAAAACACCCAACAAACATTTTTGTAAAAGTTTTCAAATATAACTTAAAGTAAGCTTCTCGCAAATATTTTTTATGGTTTATAAGGAAATTTTTTCTAAGCATTGATAGCCTCTATTTATAAAGCTTTTGAGGAAACAGAAAAATAAAAAGCACCCGAAAATACTGTTTTTTACATTTCTTTTAGTGCAAAATAATTGAAATTGTTTTTATAAACTTTTTAGCATGAGAAATTTCGAAACCATTGGCTTAAATTTTAGCAATATATTTAGTGCATATTTAAAACTTAGTATTTATGTACTAGATACATTTAGGGATATCGCTTGAAGAAAACTTTATAAAACTATTTCTAAAAGTTTTTTAAAACTGTGCAGAGATTTGATAAAAAGTTTATAACCGATGTGCAGTTTCGATATTATGGTGCTCACTTTAAGAGATTTGGTAAAAGAAACGTCATCGCTTTATGAGCTTAATGTTCGTTTTAGTAAGCTTTTTTAAGCATGCATGCTTTTCGTTTACTTTGTTTGTTGGGTGATATTGTTTTTTAATGAGGCTTCAATTTGTTTTTTTTAAATCAGATTTTTCATTGTTGCTGGAAATATTTTTCTATATCTTCTATTTTTAAAATTTTTTTTATGTGTATCTTTGCTAGATTTCACTGCTAGATTTTTATATATACATCGATATATAAGCATGCACGCCCGTTTATGTCAAATATTATAGACCCACAAGGTAATGAAAATACTGTTCCTACTTTAGTATAGTCAATAATTTTCCTACATCATCAAAATCGTTAGAACAGAATATGTTTCATGAGCTTTTCTAGAGTTACTAAGTTACTGTTCGTATTATTAACAAGTCAAAATAGCTAACTTAGTCCGTTTTTGGGAACATAAATTAATTATGCGGTTATAGAATTACATTACATTAAAGTCAGACAGATACTTAAATTCGGTTTTATAATTTGGATGGAAATGCTTACAAAATTTTGC
This sequence comes from Sphenella marginata, assembly GCA_951509765.1. Taxonomy (NCBI): domain Eukaryota; kingdom Metazoa; phylum Arthropoda; class Insecta; order Diptera; family Tephritidae; genus Sphenella; species Sphenella marginata. The sequence continues at coordinate 39,321,772 of OX608081.1, read as the reverse complement.
ACTCTTCTGAGTGAAGTGAACTTTAATGTACCCTCTTCGCTATCCAGGTGTTTTAGACCCTTCAGCACAAAAAAATTAGTTCGCTCTCCCTCCTTAATTATCATTTACTACTCTCATGTTTCTTCTCACTTTTTCTGTTTTTTATATTTGTTTTTTCTAATGTCAGCAAATATCCTTCAGTCTAACTCTCTCTTTTCCAATTTTCCGTAGCGGACTTCTTCATATTGATTATCTCTATACCGAATATTAGATACAGAGCTCCCGACCATCATAATTCTCTGGGGTTATTACAGATTCATTATTCATATTTCATTACATATTTTTATTTAATCAGTCCAGGTCTTTAGTCATATTCTGATATACATGCATATAACTTTTATATATAAAGATTTTCCCAACAATAAAATCATCAGTTTGTTACCTCTAGTTTTCTAAGCACATAACGCTTATGTCTATAGAAATATTTCTAAGATTGTATTGGTTTTGGTATTGAAATTGTATATAAATTGTAAGGAAAATAAAATAAAAATTGCAACTCACACAACTTACCACTTTGATAATAGTATAAAATTGCATCGAAGCTCGGCCGACTACGGTCAAAAAAATATTCATTTCTAAGCGGGTCAAAGTACCGTAATCGCCGAGCTGGATCCCCCAGCAGTGTGTCCGGAAATTGATTTAACGTTCTTAATTGTGTTTCGAACCTTAACCCGCTTACCTGTAAAAGATATTGAAAAGAAGGAGCAAACCAAAAATAAAATTCGAAATAAGAGAGAATTAATTTAATTAATTTTTTTATGAAACGAGTCTTTTAATCTAGATTGGACTTTTATTTTTTGTTCACTGGTATAATGAATAGTCTTCAGAATAGAATATAATAACTTAGTATTTGTTAACAGTTAGCTCTAATTAAATATACGTCTAACTAAAAGCAAAATCGTCTGTAAAACTTGTACTTGAATTGCGTTAGAAATAAACAAATGCAATAGTTTCAATTCCAAATTCAAGGATTTCGTGTTAACTAAAAAATTTACTTACATTTATAACGACTCTTTCACAGAAATCATGATCATGAGGAATGGGTTCAAAGTGTTGTGGCCCCCCACCATACCCATGACCTGCCCCCCCTTCTTCGTCTTGACTGCTTAATTTGGGTAAAGACCTGAAATAAGAAAAAAATTAAATTATTAATTAGGCATAGAGAGCAAATACAAAGTATCTACTTAAGTAAGTAACTAAATGGATTTTTAAAAAACACTTTGCTAGACGCACATCAAATTGTACCTTAGTAAAGCATATAAAAATGGAATACATAGAGTTTCGAATAAACGCCTAAAACACAATTTTTCGATAGGTGTGGGTAATCTCAAAGGTAAAATAAAATCAACTAAAACAAAATGAAATAAAGTAAAATAAAATAAATAAAAAAAAAAAATTAAAAATAAAATAGAAAATAAAATAAAATAAAATAAAATAAAATAAAATAAAATAAAATAAAATAAAATAAAATAAAATAAAATAAAATAAAATAAAATAAAATAAAATAAAATAAAATAAAATAAAATAAAATAAAATAAAATAAAATAAAAGGAAATGAAATAAAATAAAATAAAATAAAATAAAATAAAATAAAATAAAATAAAATAAAATAAAATAAAATAAAATAAAATAAAGTAAAATAAAATAAAATAAAATAAAATAAAATAAAATAAAATAACAATAACACGCTGCCGGCGTGATATAGTTGTTGCGCTGGACAATCATACTGAAATATTTCTTAGTCTAGTGCCGCCAGTTTGTAGGGGAAATTAAAAGTTGCTATGACACTTGGAAGAAAAGCATTAGTTGCGTCGGCCATACATATATCGTCCCAACTTTTTATAACTAATTTTTGATGAGTTCAATGATTTTTGAATATTTCGAATTGCCTTACACGACTAACTTTGCAATGAGTAAAAGAAAATCTCTAGACCTCGTTCGTATTGAATTCAACGATATGTGAATTTTTTTCTTCTTTGCACTAGTCTAATAGGCATAAGCGCTTATCGTTTTTGTTGCAAACAGTTTGTTGAATATTTCAATAAATTTTTTGGCAACATTTCAACTGTCGCTTGCCAAACAGCGATTTGTTCAAATTTAACACACGATTAAATGGATAACTAAGCGGAAATTGCTCTATCTTTGGTGTTGAAATAGTAATTGAAATGAGTATTTAAAATGTCTTAACATCATAATCAGTTTTATGGGTGTTAAAGTATGCCAAATATTGGCACCGTGGCCAAGTGAGGCTGTATTAAATATTCCTAAGTTTGTGTTTAAAGGATTGAAATATTGAGCACCTGAAATCAGCTGGATAGTTTTATTGATTTGATGGTAGAAGAGAAAACAAATTCATCATTTTGAAAAGCAGCCGACTATGTGAGTATAAGATTAATAAGAGACCCTCATATCGACGGCTGAGGGAAAGTTCATTTTATTTCGCAAATTAAATACATTTCCGCCATTGTTATGAGATTTTTTAATCAGGTACTGATATAACGAGTTTTTTAAAAAAAGGGATGAAATGTTTTTCTGTGGCCGATAACTTAACGAAAGTCTAACAAACATGTCGGGTGAATGGACACTTTTCTCAGAACTTCATGGAATATAGAGAAAATAGTAATTTTGTTCGGCCTCTGATCAACCTTTTGTTCAGAAGTAGTGTTCGGTTGAAGGACTAGCTTCATAGCAATAAATATCCTCTAGGTCAGGCACCCCGTTTTGTGCAGGTTTTGAAGATGCCCTTAAATTTGAATATCGAAAATTCTTGTATTCTGAAGATGATGGCGGTTAGCAGAAAATTTGATAAAGCAGCTCTTTCTTTATTCATAGCCTCTTTGAGCTCACCATCAAATAAATCCTAGAATACACGTTTACCTGATTCTTTGGCTGAACAATTTTAAATCTTGATCTATAACTCTTTACTTCTCAAAGCCTTATGGATCGTGAAAAATATTTAAAGCTCAATTTAAAATTTAGCTCAAAGTAGCATGTGTTAAATTTCTAGCTGGCTTTTAAACTCGAAAAATAGTATAAACATCGCGTAGGGCTGTCTTAGCCATTTATAAGTGACCTGATTTGTAGCATGATTTAAATTGAAAATCAGATACTTAACCTTTGCACTCCTGCTCATAATGATTACATAAAAATACTGCATAATTTCCAATAAATAAATAACCGTTTTAAATCGCTTAATCGCTATCACAGTCGAGCAAACTTAATCCAATATTTGCCATCAAATTATTGTGAAGGCCTTCGAATATGAGCGATTTGCAAAATAAAAGCGTAAAGAGAAAACAAGAAAATGTGCAGAAGCCATGTAAAAATATACAAACATACCGCCATACAGACGTAAGCAACGGAATAGAGCATCTTATTAAAAATTGCCATCGTAAGCGGAAAAATGCACGTCGCTTAAGTCACTGCTTTGCAATGCAAACACAAAAACAAAATGGCGTAAGGGTGTGTGTGTGTGTGTATGTGTGTGTTTGTATGCAAGCATTTCTTTCCATTGCACCTTGTAAGTAACATCTCAGAGCAAGCGAGTTGTTGGAAATTATGTATGGTTCGCACTTTCAAGGCACCCTTCACCTCTATCACAAAAGTATGTTTACTGGGTGCTCAAACCCCGCAGCACTGCCTGTAGCTATTAGCCTTGAACGAAAGCCACAAGTGCAGTGAAAACAAAAGTAAATAAATTGAATATTATTTGTATGCTAGTAAATATAAAGTTTGCCAAATCAAATTGCACACAAATATAATATTTACAACCCCCTTCAATTCACTACCCCGGCCACTTACAGCTCATCAATGTTGGCCTCATTGTTGACAATTTCTGTAGTTTGGAAAATGAAAAACAAAACTTCAATGAAATCAAATCAAATACATGGCAAAGTGGAACAAGAGTGAAGTGTAGACGAAATTATGAATTGGTGAATGAAAGGATGCGGGAAAACAGTGTGCATGAGAAATGACGTCAGTCGAATAAAAATTCATAGAAAAGATGACAGCTTGGCATTTATGTCGACGTTGACAGAGACGCCGGTATACGTGATGATTGCTGCTTGGTGAAAGCATTGAAAAAACTAAGGAGAGGATCAAGAATGATATGCATGTTTTTTTATAAATCACAAACTATTGGAAAAGCGAAAATATTGTAATGTCTTTCACTTAACATTCTTAACTAGACGTTGTAGTGCCAGAAAACGGACCTGCCTACCTTTCAAAAATTATACTTTCTTCATGTTTTTATACTTCCTCTTCGTTCTCACTTGCCTCTTCATATTCCTCTCCCTCTATTCTTTATCACCCAGAGCGACCTTGTACGTATATTTTTGAATTTAAGCAAGCTTAACACTCTCCTATAATGGAGTTCAAGTCATTCTGCATCAACTTTTTCCAACTCAGTTGGGGCCGCCCCTTTCTCTCTTGCTGAATTTATGTGGTCAAAATCTTTTGGGCTAGAGCTTCTTTGCCATTCGTAAACATGACTCAGTCCTTGAACGTTTGTTCGCTACATTACAACTTCATCATGAAATTCTTCTTCAGTCCAAAGACAACTTAAAGTCTCAGTGGTCTACTCAGTACAAAGTAACGTTGGTTCTTAAGTAGAGAAAGTCTCTCATATATTTTTGACAATCAACAGTGACATGGCTGCCAAGGCACAGGTCCTCCTGCTTCGTCCAGTCACCTTCCCTCCAATATTCATTGCGATTTTGGTCGCTGCGCAACAAATTACGCCAGACATTACCTTCGTGACACGCTCTGGTGGAGAAAGACTCTCGAGGTGGAGCAATTAAAAAGAAGCTGGAATAGGAAACCAAACTCTTGTAAACTCTACAGACGATGATACAACTCAGCAAACTGGCTGTATAAATCAAAAGCTTTTAACCGGTCGAGAGAATCTAATATATGTAGTCCACAGATTGAAGATACCTACTTTGAAGGTGGACTCTAAGTTCTCTTTTGGTCTTCAAATATATGTATGAGAACCTTCAACACCGTTGTCTATAATGCTAGATATTCCAACTTCAATAACCATTAAACCGAACACCTTCTGGACAGCAATGACCATCAAATATCACTGCTGCTATTTTTATACTTCCAGCAGTTTCACATAACAACAATATCCGACATATTCTATAAATAAATTCTCGGTCAATTGCAACATTGATGTATACAGAAGATATTTCATTGATGCAACATCAAGGTGAATGGACGATTGGGAAATTACCCAAATGGACGGACGCTCTGTGGTAGCCGAGCTGAGGCCACCCAACAATCGGACGTAAGAATTGAAAAATTGCTTCGTCATACCTCCGACGCTGTTGTTACATTCACACGCACATTCATACCTTGTTGCGTTGCTAACGCCGGTCGTCGCTTTTAGGGTTGCCATTGCGACATAATGTGAAATGTAGCATATAAGAACCGTTAGTAGTTAGATTTCTTTACTGCGCGTTTCTTGTCGGAGAATACAAGGGCGCCATTGCAACAACTACAACAGCAAGAAAGGTTTGACGATAGCATTCGGTGTGGTAGACTAACGGTTGCATTCAAATTGGGTCAGTTGCTGCGTTGCATTCGTTCACTCTCTAGCACACGCAACACAGCATAAATACAACATTCATGTTGCGGCTATGTGGCAGCATACATACATATATACTATGTATTAGCTGTGACGTCACAGCAACCACATATACATAGAAAAGCCGCATAGTAGGCCATAACCTCGACAAGTCGCATTACAGCCAATGTGCCGTCTGTGCAGCTGTTGTGTATAATGGTGAGCGAAGATGTTGTAGCTGTATTATTTTTTGACCTATATATACTCATCTATGTACAAAATTTTTAAACATATAATATGTGTACATAAGAAAAGTACAGAGCACGCAAATACGTTAAAATATACGTAGAAGAATAAAATCAATTACATACATACATACATACAGTATTGGACGATACTATAGCACCCCCTATATAACATCGAGCTATAACAACAACGTCTTTCATATGCGATTTCGATTTATTTTATTTTCAAACATCGTTTATGTTGTAATGAATACCACTAAAGCCATTCTTGATCATTTTGTACAAAATTCAGAATAACTCTGCAAATTTTGACCTAATTTTTCAACTTTTTTCCTCGGCACTTTAAAAAAATTCTGAGTACGCAGTTTTGTAGCCCATTCAATTTGACTCTGACAAAGTGCAAGTATTAAGTAGCTCCGAAAGCGCCTTGATTTTTAATAATTTTTTATGTGTATTTTTTCTCCATACAACGAAATCACAACATTATTTTTTATATGGAGAAAATACATAACTTAGTTCGGAAAAAAATTTATTAAAAATCATGGCGCTGTCGGAGCTACTTAATACTTGCACTTTGTCAGAGTCAAATTGAATGGGCTACAAAACTGCGTACTCAGAATTTTTCTTAAGTGCCGAGGAAAAAAGTTGAAAAACTAGGTAAAAATTTGCTAAATTATTTTGAATTTGGTGCAAAGCTTTTAGTAAAACCTTGAACGAAGTTTGCTACAACATAAGTCAAACTTTTATACGAAATTATCTGAAACTTTATTTGTAGGACGTCTTTGTTTTAGTTCGATGACAAAAAGGGGGTGCGATTGTATTGTCCAATACTGTATATTTCGAGCTCTTACCGTGAAAAAGATGTAGAGCACAGTATTGCCCAGTTGTATTTTTGCGAGGCTTCGATCATACTCGCAACTTTGTACCAAAAAGCCAAATTAAAACTCTGGTCGAATTAAAAATTACCAAACAGGAAAAATATGACTTTAAAAAATTCTACAAATTTAAAGTGTATTTTAAAGTTTTTAGCTTTGATTTAGTCATTTAAAATACTTGAAAGTTGGAAAAAAAAATTAAGACCCCTATTGCAAGTGTCGAACACGAATAGATAATCGACTACAAAGCGGTTAGCGATCATTGAGCAATTGCGAGTGTCGACCGGTTCGATCAACGTGCGACTGTGAATGCTCAGTCGATCATCTTTCTACCGCATTTTTACGGTCGTTGGCGTGTCGTTGGATTTGAAAAGTGCTAATAAAATGCATTACAAGTAAATTATTGAAAACAAATATAAAAAAAAATTAAAAAGTGCAGTTTTTGTTCGATCAAGTTACACAATACCAAAATAAAACACGATCGACTCAATCGAAGAAGTTTTATTCTACTGCAAATCGACACTCGTAATAGGGGTGTAAAACATATCCGAAACGGAAACCGTTAACGGTTTAAACCGATTTATTTTTCGAAACGTAAACCATTAACTGAAAACTGTTTTTAAACGGTTTAAACTTTTTTTACTTTGTTTTATGTAGACATATTTTCTTTACATGATTTTCGCTGATTTTCAAAGAAGGCTGTCAAGCAAGTTAAACCGATTTTCAAACTTCGGGATCCCAAAAATTCCAAAAATTCGATAAAATTCTTCTGACGGATAGGTAGATTAGAATCGACTGAATACTGATATAAAAAAAATCTAATAATTTTACTATAAAAGCATATGTTAATTTGTCGAATTCAAATTTTCTCCATACATGGCAATAACAAAATTTATAATTCCATTGGAGGAAGTGTGTAGGAAACGATTTTTAAAAATCAGACCTTTTTTGAACCATTTGAATTTTGTATCGGAGTAATAAACTTAATACATTTTTTGTTCCCAAACTGGTGTTCGGTTTTATTATTTTGAATGAATAGAGGAATCTGTAAGGAGGACTTTAAAAATTATTCGTAGTAAGGTATTCAAGCTGAAGAATAATCATTGCAAAAATTGTTGAACCTTGGGTTAAAAGAACCCAATGCCTTAGCTATATGTATATGAAGATATCTAAAAATGGATGTCAAAATTAAATACTTTACATACATACATGTGTATCTAAAATATATATATGTACATATGCCAGAGTTGTTTTGTGTAGACTTATGCTGTACATAATTTCTCTGTGACGTAGCTAAATCCAAACAGGAACGACGTGCTCGTTTTCTGTTCCCATTTTTGTCGAAATTTGTAAATGAACTATTGTACGCATTTCAGTATATGTATATATATATATGTGATGTAAATAGTGCATATATAATACATATGTATATATATCAGCATGTACATAAAATTATATGCACACTATCGGTATAAGATAGGATGAGTTTTTTGCCGGTATAAACGTTTAACTTAGCTCAATATTTCCAAATGACGTCAGCAAATATATTCATAAAAAGTACCCGTAAGTTTGTAATAATGAGAGGGGAAGCTTTTGGATGCAGACGCATCACTATTGATTGCTATTTAATACAAATTTGAGGTTAAAAACTATATGCAAGTATTTAGTGGTAATATATATGTATACGACTAGAGGAGTCTGCGGAAATTGGCATCAAGAAGTTCACAAATAAAGCTTAAAAGCTCAAAAAGTAGGCGTATTAGACTGATGATTGAAGCAGCATTGTCAGTACGCTGTGTTATGATTTAACACCATTTAATAATACGGCATACGTTCGAAGCAAAAACTTTATACCTTTTTCAAAAAGGTTAAATCTCTCAAAAATTAAGCTTTACAAGTTGGATGCTCTCGTACTTAGCTTTACGAATTTTCAAAATAGCGTCAACATGCATGCGCTCTCAACGTGACTGCTCGAAGCAGCTCGGTTTCTAGGACTTCCGTTAGAAGAGTTTGATGATATTGCTGGTTAAGATACTGACTACCTAGGTAGGGCTAAGTAGCGCTACAACAACAACAACAACGAGACCTTGGAAGCATCGCCATTTTTTTTCTTTTCCTCAGCGGCAGTACGGAGAGTTCTATACAAGTGTTCCCACTGCTCCTGCATCCCACTGGGTTGACTTGTACTCTTAAAGCGAAACCATTAACAAAACTTGAGTCATCTCTGTGAAGTATTAGGTAAGGCTGCTGCCATCTGCAGTGGCACACTTAGGCTAGTAACAATAGGTCAGTTACGATACCACATCAGGATACCGCTTCATCTCCTCTTAATAACAACTCGGAGACCTAGTTAATGCCATTGTTTCCTTTATATCATACTCCGCAATTTGGCTGAGGCCGTCCAGGAAGGGAACTCCCAACCAAAGCCGTCTGGTGCCACTTAGCGCAGGGTAGTTGCAGATGAAGTGCTCTAAGGTTTCCTCCTTTTCATCATATTTACAGCTCCTACAAACACGAAGATAGGGAACAACTAGGGTCTCCGAATGACTCACAATAAGGAAATGCCCAGTTACCATTCCTACTAACTTCAAAATTAAATACCGTCTTAGGGTGTAGACTTGCCGAGTTCTCTTGGGTTGCCTTATTGGTCAGGTCTGCATTAGCTTGTTGCCATAGTCAGATACTCAAACTGTTTGGTCGTGCTCAGGAGTGCTGCACACAATCTTTCGGAGAGATCGGCAACAGTTTTGTATTATTTCATAGTTGGATCAGTGACAGCTAAGAGATTTGATGGGGGCTTCGCTATAGCCAAAAATGAGGTATTTGCCCATAGCTGTCATGATTATAGACACCTCATCCTAGAAGGCACTACAATGTCAGGCAGTCTGAAAAAGAAAGAAATTTCAGGTAGTCTGGAAAAGAGTTCCAGGTCGGGAACCATTGAAAATACCCTTCCCCGAACCTTCGCATTCAATCAAAAGCAAACGGTGTATAAGAAATATACTTTTTAAGCCGTTTTCATTGCATTTGAATAGAAAAAGCTGAAATCGTAGAAAGGATTAACCCTTTTTTCGAACCAAAGTCCCAGAAGGAGTCCGATGTTAAGTAGAAAAGTAATTGTTATTTGGGGCGATATACTTTTTAGAACTATCTCTCGTTGAGCCAAGCTAATTTTTAGTTTAACATATTTTACAATCCAGCACCCTAATATATTGGCACTGCTATAAATAACTTTCGAACATGTGTTGTCTAAAAATAAAAAAATTTAAAAACAGAATCTAAACACGTACAAGTGAGAAGAACACTTGACGCCACGTGCGGGTTGCAGCAATAACAATGGCAAATAGAAGGATAAAGATAGAGGCCACCAAAGAAGGGGATAGCAATTACCAGTGAGATGTGAAATCTTATGAGTAAACATTTAAATCGAAAATTTTCAGAATCAACAAAAGCCCACACGTTTGTGGATGTGTTGTGATAGTCGAGTGAAGTAAATACGTTTCTGGCAGCTAAAAAAAAATTTGAGTAGGCGAGAGAGGGGAAATCAAATTTTAGTAAACAAAATTAACACAAGAATCAATTAAACGAATCATAAATCAAATCATAATCTAATTGATTAATCGATTTTTAAGAATTTTAATATTCAACTTGCTTACACTCTTTGCTCTTGATATATTTCATAAAGTTTTGCTGCGTGTTTATTATTCTTCTTGGCTAAAGTCATTTTGAAGCACTTTTTCAATGGATTGCCACATAAATATTCCTACCTATGGATAATAACAAAAAATTCACCGTTTACTAATTTCTACACCAAAATATATTGAAAAACCTTTTTCAATTCGTTTGTCCCAATACGCAGTTCAGTCCCCAAATGTTGCATTTTATGAATTTTGTAATAGGCATAAATGAGTCTATGAATGCTTCTGAAATGAGTATTTTTTGAATTCAATAAGTGTCGATATATGACCCTTGTCCAAGCTCGTAGTCTATATAAGATTAGGCTTATCTCAGACGACTATAACAAATAGTAAAACACTCGCATTTTGAACTCACAAATGAGCCCATTGAGGACTCTTTCCTGCCTCATTAAAGACTCTGATGGTGAACGTGCACCAGGGCGTATGAGTAACTTTATAACATGTGATTAAATTACTACTAACTACGGAGGACCTCTTCTGTTATTCTATTATTATTTTGAAATATCACACTCTCTTACATAATTATACATATGTAAACGGTTGGGCTCTTCTGGGCTATTAGTTATTGGCGTCCTTGTTGGCTGTTAATTGCTGCCAATCTGGCTACTACAACTGTTGCTGTTGTTTTCTGTTGCCGCCAATCAAACTGTCAGCTATACATACATACAAAGCAGTTTATGATTGTTATGGCAGTCTACAGCTTTAGAGAGGATTTACTAAATTTCTTTGCAATGGCATGTAGGTATATATGTATGATTCGAAATTTTTCTCACTGACAGTTACAACTCAATTTTCTTAAATTTGTTAAATGGAGTTGAGAATTTTTAAGGAGAAATGACGTATGTTAACTATTATTTAATTTATAAAACCGACGAAACTATAAACTAAATAAATGATTTCAAAGTATTATTCTTCAAAAATGGCTGCTTTAGAACTAGGAATAATTTATTAAATCATGATAGTACTGGTTGCACGAAATTGCAATTTAACCGTTGATATATGAGGCGAAACTTTCTTAAGCCTTGAGTTTTCAAAAAAACACAAAACATATACATACATACAAATACCATTTCATATGCATTCCAGTAGCTATTGAATTTTGTTGACAGTCAAAAGACAGCAAATGTATGCTACAGATGGTTAAGTGAAGAATGTGTCTGTGTTTGTATATATGTATGTGAATTCATAATTTTTGTCATGAATATGCATTACATATGTAGATATGTACATATGTGCTGCTTAAACGTTTTGCATATTTGTGCATGTTTGAGTGTAGTAAACGTGTTGCCATTTGCACGTTACGTTCCACTTGAATTCGTACAAAGACTATGTGAAGAAGAAGAAGAAGTAGAGGATGACAGCAACAAGATTGATTTTACGCTCTTGTTATTATTATTTTACTTTTGCTTTGCATGACTTTTTTTTCTATTTACTTAGTTTTTGCTCTATAATACTCGTACTCTTTGAGCAGACTCACTACACCCACAGCTCGCTTGTTGGTTCATGAATATCAAAGTGCATAAGAGTATTTGTTACTGGCTTGGTGTGATGAACATATGGGTGAATGTTAAAGTACACATACATACAAGCATACGCACTCCCTATTTCTAGGTACATATATGAGTTTAGTTGTTTTTTTTGCATGTTTATGTCAATTGCATATTTCAGTCATTCAGCCCTTTTCGTCATTTATGTATTTACGCAGTCACACTGTCTGTTAGTGAGTCAAGGTAATTACAGCATTTGGAAGCAGCATCACAAAAAGGTTCGTTCAAACATAAGCTAACCGCTTTCATTTCACATATAGTCAAAGTAAACTCATATGCAGTCAAAAAGAGTGCTTTTTATAATTGCAGGCGAATTTTATAAAAATGTCAGGATAGCTAAAAATTTTATAGAATCCAAATTATTTAAGTTTATTTAATTTTAATTGCAGCTTCGCATGAAGCAAACCAAATAATGAATCATCTAACCAGATATTTGCACAAACCCTTTATAGTTTCCATGGATTTATGTGTGGAAGATAATCTCGCAGTTCTGCAGACTGTAAAATTCTAAGACTTGGAATGGGATTGGATCACAATGAGTTTGCTTTGTACTGAATATGCATTCAGTTTATTGTGATTTCTTATGGTATATAGAATTCAGATCGCACATAACTCATTTTGGTAAGGAAAGCCGTATTCTTCTGCTGCTAAAGATTATGCTTTAAGCGACTGAAGTTGACAAAGGAATTCACTGATTTCATGCGAATGTTGTTGAGAGCCCCGATGAACCTCTTTATCTAACTGCTAATATGATGGCGGATTATTTAGGCATGTCATGGTCTTGAAATACTATTAAAATTTCTTCTCACCCGGCTCATAATTTCCATCATATCGGTGTCATATTTTTGACTCTCATAAGATCTAAGGCTTCAGTCTGACCTAAAAACTTTCTGGTATCCCATGTTCTGCAATTTTCAAGAACCTTCATGGCGCAATAAAAAACAGTTAAGCCTAGTAAGATATAATAAAGCCAGCTGTAGAAAGTCGTGAGCAACAAAATTGATATTAAGTCTTGAAAGCTAATTAAATATTATATGCCACTTCAAAATTTAATAGCAATCAAGTTTAAAAAAAAAGTGTTTTTCCTCTCAGATCAATAAACATTCATTCATACATAAAGATACGAGTAAAAAGTAAACTGCAAACGGGACTGTTGGGAATATGCTACATATTTTACTTCCTAGGAGGCTAAAATCACCAATGACGTCACAAACGGCATTCAATATTTAGCAAACACAAACATGTGCTTACATACATACACACATGATACTCCATTAAAACATGTGTATATACAATATGGTAAATGAATAACAAACATCCCAACAAGCATTTCTGCAAATGTTTTTAAAAATAATTTAAAGTAAACGATGTGTAAGCTTTTTGAGTTTCAATTTATTTTAAACCTTACAGAAAACTTTTTAGAGCCTTCAGGCATAAACTGTTATAAATCATTTCAACATAAAAGTGAAATGCAAATATTTAAAAAAGTTCGGACCAAAATATTTGTCAGTTTTTTCTTTTCAACTTAAAATATTTCCAATTCTTTTTGAAAAAAGATTTTACAGGAGAATGATTATGGAAAGCGACAATTATGGCTGCATCTTAACCATTTTTTGCAATGTGATAGTAATTAATTTAAGTTGCAGCATATAATGTATAACTACAACTTATTTATTTGAATAAAGTTTTAGAAAAAAAGACGTGCCAATTAAAAACCTTTTTTCAAACGTTAGAAAATTAAAAATTTGGAATTTATTTGAATAAAGTTTTAGAAAAAAAGACGTATCAATTAAAAACCTTTTTTCAAACGTCAGAAAATTTAAAATTTGGAATTTATTTGAATAATGTTTCAGAAAAAAAGACGTATCAATAAAAAACCTTTTTTCAAACGTTAGAAAATTAAAAATTTGGAATTTCGTAAGCTTAATATTTATTTTGGAAAGCTTTTTAAACATTTAAGTTTACTTTGCTTGTTGGGATGCATTCATGTGTATAATAGTTTCGTTAGCACTTTTTCTTACTCAAACTTCTGTGTCTTTAAAAGTTATTAATAAAAATTGAAATTTATGCGTTCTTTTGTCTACGTCTGATAAATTCAAGCGCAACTCAAATTAGAAAAGATAAAGAATGGCGTACAATTCGGCGAAGGCACAATGTCGTTTATTTACAATTTATACGCTTCTCTTTTTTTTCATTTTCGCGACGTTGAGAAAAAGTTCAATAACAGGAAATTCTCATAAACATAGTATGAGAGCACATGTTGGATACTTTCTTCTTTATAAAGTTTCAAGTTTGAAAATCGTGTTCTTTCCTTGAAAGCGTGTCGAAAAAATTTTGAGTTGAAAAATTATTTAGATGATATTTGATAATTTGAACTCTCATCCCCAATACATGGAAACTAATTTTTTTTTTTTTGTTCTCTGATGATTATTTTACCAGTGAAACAAATGCCTATTTCTTTAGATTTGAAATTGCTATTATTAAATGGAATGTGAAAATTAAAAAAAAAACTCAAAAATATATACAGAGAAGTAGGAAATTATGTTGAAAAACAAGAGGTTTTGGTGCTGCAAAAAAAAAAAAAAAAAGAAATACCAAGAGTATCCTATTTTTTCAACTGCCCTCATATATTATATCTTTACTATTACCAAAACACTCGAATTTCATTAGTTGTCCTTTTTCTTTATCAAAAACGACTTAAATGATTGAACCATTTATTGATCTTGGAAAATACATAAAAAAAAATTTCTAAATCGCATTGCATCCTATATCCCCAATAAGCTGCATGCATGGTTTCGGTACATTTCCTAAGTTGATTTGGCCCACTTTATATTGCGTCCTTGAATGACGGTATGTGCCGACATACATGCATTACAGAATACATGACAGAATAGAAAAAAAACGAGAAATGGGACTAACTGAGGCAAACACTTGTGGAAAATATAGTAATGTTAAACTGCTAACCCAGAACTCTATGAGTAGTCTCTACACCGCTAACAAGCTAAAATGAAACTCTTCAACGCCTGAAACGCCCCCAAAGTCTGCTCATGGAGTGCATCCATATATGTACATATGTATATGTGTGTGTGCGTGGGGTGGAAAAAATTCGAGTACAAATTTTCAATGAGTGCAAATTTATGCCAAAAATGTGACATCTAAGCTTTAATATTATTATTTCTATATTTATGTGTTAGCACGTATGTACATCCGATGAGCACCCAGCAAAAAAAGGCTCATCTTATGTATGACTCATTTCAATTACTTGAAGACCTTATAGCATAAAACGTAGAACTTGGGAACATGTTAACTTGAGTGCAACATCTATAAAACTTGTGTAGTGCACACTGTTTGAGTGACAGTGTCGTATCTATGTATGTAAATGTTGGATTGACGTGGCAATTAAGTAAGTCGAACTAACTAACAGACAGCAGAGACTGAACCTTACTAATGCAACTCTAATGTATGTACATCAAACAGATTGCACTTAATACACCACCAAATTGCTATGACCAAACGAACGATGGCCGATCGAGCTCAGTAAGTGTGAACTTTGAATAAAATATTTCTCAAAAATAAAATTTTATTTGCTATGAGTGATGAGTGAAATTTTATTGTCGTCTTTTGGGGTAATTTCGGGAAGTTTTTGGAATCATTTTTGGTTTTAGGTATTATTCTTTGCTACTATTTTTGAATTGTTGAAGAGATCACTCCTGCACCTTTTCAGTTAAATTATCCCGAAAAAGTCCAGAAATGATTCAGAAAAAATACCGAAATGATCCTGAAAAAGCCAGAAAATGCCCGAAGTTATCCTGAAAAAGCCCCCAAATTATTCCAAAAACTATCGCGAACACATCCAAGGAATCAGGCCACAATACTTATTTTTTCCAGTCATGATCCCGAATTTGAATCTAATTAACTAAGCGAATCTCAGTTAATAATCACGTAATAAAAAATCTTTGAACATATGAAACTTTAACGATAATCAAAAAGCTTGAAACAAGATAACCTTTGCCTCAAAAGCTCATTTTGCAAAACTTTTCCGATTTCTGATTGACTCTGATTCTGAATACCGCAGCGCTATCTCCTTCGAGTTATCATTTACACAATTTTTTTGCTGGATATGCTCGGATATATACATTTGTTAGTGCACAGTTCAGAATTTGTTGACTTCGGTCACGAATAAAATTGCAAATATGCGATTAGTCTAGGATCAGTCCGAGACGAGTCGCAGAGGAGGATGCGACTAATACCAATTTGAGTGAGCATGTCCTAGAGAGAATCTAATTGTTACCCGTTTATACCCAAAAGGGAAGGAAGGGACTAATCCACTGTAACCGAACATAATCGGGCCTTAAACAAATATGCAATTGTAATAGAATATTCTATAGAATAGTATAGAATATTCTATACAACCCTGCATATGAAGAAAAAACAGAAGATGTCGCTTACGGCAGTAAGCGACAACGACTTGAAGGCGTCTTTGGAAAAGAACGGGATTTAATTCCGGTCTTTCAACCAAACGCACCGGTCGTGATGTGCTAATAGACTTTAAAAACGAATTGAAATAAAGTGTTTAACAAATATATTGAACGGAACTTAAGGTACGGTTTAATAGAACAAATAAAGAACCAAATTGTAAATTAACAGAAATAAAAGTTGTTTAAATTAAAAAGCTAAGAACGAGACAGTGCGCTCACTTATCCGAACGTTTAAGATGACGCGCAACAGGTGCAAGCCACCATCCGGGGGATTAAACCCATTATATGGCGACCGTGGGCCGGAGCCCTATAAAAGTGTGGTACCACGTGGCGGTGCCAATGGCGATTTAAAGCCACAATTTTTCTAATATTTTTCAAAAAAAATTTTTTCACAAAAATATGAATTAAAATTTAATTTCTTTAAAAATATACAAAATATATGTAAGAAAAAATAAACGTGGACTCAAAAATCTACAAAAAAAAAATTTTGAAAATTACAAAATATACAAAAAAAATTTAAAAATTACAAAATCTACAAAAAAATTACAAAATTTCAAAATCTACCATCCAAATGTGTATTTTAACTTTAATAAGCATGCTACACAAAATAAATTATAGCCAACTGTAGACCAAAGGGATCGATCCCGATTAGTCACACGATTTTTTGCAGGGTTTGTAGAGTTCATAAGCACAAACACAGACAAACGTTTGGTTTTACCTGACTGCATTAAAAATGAAAGAAATATGTATATAGAAGGCTGCACATTTTTATGTTTGTTTCTAACTATAAACATTCATTTAAATGCGCACAATTGACATGTCAACTTGGCTTGTCGAGTGCGAGCGTGTGATAAAAATCATAAATGAAGAGCCGTCGCCCCTCCTACAAAGCTGCACTGTACCATAACATAAAACGGATGCGTTGGGCACCTAATCGCACACTTTTAAGTAATACATACATATGTATATTAGACTGAGCAAACAAAATTCCCATAAGTGCTGAAATTCACATTTTTCCTGTTCACTTTTCTACCTCCTAGAAATGAATTCAGTTTCTCAAAAGGAACTTAAGTTGTGATCTCAGCTAAGCATACTTTTTGTGCATTTTTTTATTCGAAAGATTGTAAGCGAAGTTACGAATTTTTTTTTAGAGTATTATAGCAGAATAGATGAGAAGGAGTAAAAAGTGGCATTATTTCATATCGTCGTCCTTCCGGTAAAAGCTTTAATTCAAATTTGTAATGAAAATGTCTTCTTGAAATTGCCGGAAAAGCTTTAGATTTCTGTTTGTTAACGATTTCATACATTTAGAAATTTTATAAATTGAGTCTAGTTTTTACAGACAAATTCTTATAAAAGATATAAGAACTTTTACCGCCCAATGAAGGATATTATTTTTAGCTACTGGAATAATTATCTTTCTTAAAACAAACTAAAAGAAAATTACTGACAAAACAGCTAAATCTAAAAAAAAACCTCATGTCTTAAAACATGAACATACATATGTATGTAGGTTAATAGATATTGTACGGGCCGTCCTCTCACATTAAATCGAGTTAAGATGAAATGAATGGAGGAAAAAGGTTTATTCTCTACCAACCTCAAGATCTTTGTAGAGGAAGGCTAGACTACACTGGCTAATACCATAAGGTGCTAATGGCTGAGTTTGCTGGCTTCATCTATACTAATTATATAAAATTGCTTATATGAAAATATTCGTAACGGCTAATCTCGAAAAGTGATGGCCCAATTTTTATGAAATTTTTTTAAGAAGCAAGTTTTACCAAAAATAAACCAAGTGGCGTTTTCATTTTTTCCATTTTCAAAACTTAAAGCCCCTTATTTCTAGGATGAAATTTATAAAAGCTTCAAACAATCCAAGCATAAGAATTTTCATAGATCAAACTCAAGCTACAGCGGAACAAAAATGTATGTGCGTGTGTGTATGAACTCAACGTAGAGAAAATGTATTTTGACTAAGAGATGCATAAGCCTTCGACAAAAGAGAAGAAATATAAAGAGAATTTTTGGTGATTCCCCAAATTATAATAACAAACCCATCTTATAAATAAAAATGAATGTGTGTCTGTGTGTCTGTGTGTCCTTTATGGGCGTCCAAAGTACTCAACCGATTTTTATGAAATTTTCACAGTATATTCTTGGGATCATGGGTTAAAGCATAGACTATATTAATTTTTGGAAATTTGGGCGGTGCCACGCCCCCAGGCTAAATAAAACTACAATTCTTCATAACTCTGAACATATTTGGTCTAAATTAATGATTTTTAAATATTTGTGTCCTTTGGTCAAGATTTAAGTAATTTTGGAAAAGTGGGCGGTGCCACGCCCACATTTTTTGTGTTTTGTTTGTACTTCAATAATGTCCAAAGTTTATGGTCGATCTCTTTTAAACTTTCAAGATTGGTTCAGAAAATTGTTGTGTACGATTCAGGCTACATCAATTTTTGGAAAAGTAGCCAGTGCCACGCCCCCAGGCTATATAAAATTTAAATTCTTCATAACTCTGAACATATTGGGTCTAAATTAAATATTTTTGGATATGTGTGTCTCTTGGTCAAGAATTATATAATTTGGGAAATGTGGGCGGTGCCACGCCCACATTTTTTGTATTCAAAGCTTTGTTTGTTCTTCAATAATGTCCAATGTTTATGGTTGATCTGTTTTAAACTTTTCCAATACGTTAGAATCTTCGTTGTGTACGACATACATAGGATACATTTGTAAATTCTTTGGAAAAGTGGGCAGTTCCAAGACCACAAGCTAAGTAATATATCAATTCGTTATATCCCTGAATGTATTTGCTTTAGTGACATTTTAACGTTCTTAAATCTTAATCAAAGCACTTAATTTTTTTTGTTTGTTATTGCCGTTCATACATATCCAGAGTATTATAGGTAGATATATATATATATATATATATGGCGCGATATACAACAGTTATATCATTAACCTCCTAGGAGATTTTTGCGCCGAGCTTCTCTTCCAATTTGTGGTGTGCCGCTTTGAAATTTTTTCCTACAAATTGGCGGGACCTACGGTTTTTAGCCGACTCCGAACGGCATCTACAAAGCAGATGAATTTTTGCTGAGAAGCCTTTCATGGCAGAAATACACTCGGAGAGTTTGCCAAACCACTGCCGAGGGGCGACCCCGTTTTGAAAAAACTTTTTCAAACCACTTTTTGATGTAACCTGTACCAGGGCTCGAACCCGGACCTTCGGTGTGGTAGGCCGGCAACACTACCTCCACACCCCGGTGGAGATATAGGATATAATTAAATAAGTACTAACTATACATCTGCTCAGCAGCGCAATGGTGATCCGTTGTTTGAGTTGGACATCCAAAAAATTTATTTGTTTATACCAAAGACTTTAAAGCCAGAAACATTGTATATCCTAAAGCACTGCAATAAATGGAATGTTAAAAGTTAAAGAAAAATATTTGAAAATGTATTTCTAGGGAAGTCACTGGTCAGGCAGAACAACGTCTGCCGGGTCTGCTAGTATCCAATAAGGAACTGACACATCTATCAGTCCTGTTTTGTATGTTGTTCTTTTGTTAAACCACAACACCAACAATAACAGCTTGAAAGCCAACAAAAATATACTAATTTGTAATTTACACTGACGTAGAAAATTTGTATGGCCACAAGTAGATCACCAACAAAGTAGAACAACACAAAAGAACTATAGTGACCGTAAGTAAGTGTTGAAGAACAAGAAAACAATGATAGTATCGTACACAAGTGATACTTGGCATCAGCTCAATTCAATCGCCGAAAGCTTTATAGCATCATAACCTTTAACAATGGGTAATAAATATGTAAATTCATATTCACGTATGTGTGAGTGAAGGGTCAAAGTGGTTAATGAATTGTATGAGACATTTGCAGTCAAAAGTATTAACAGCAGAACAGTTGATTTAATTTGACAGGGAAGGTTTTTGATTAAAGATATCGTTTTTTTTCATGTTTTATGTTAAAAAGGTAAACAAATTTTTTAAATTTTTTTTGAGACGGAGTAGATATTTATGTATTTTGCTATTGCTGAATATGCTCAACTCCAGCAATTGGTTGAAGAGTCATTTGGGCCACATCAAAAAAAGCATTCAGTATTTTTTTACTTTATAAAAAAAAAATTTGTTCTTTGCCCCTTCATGTTATAAATGAAAATTATTAAAAACACAGCTTCTTCTCATATTGTGTAACGATATTCAATTTAACTTCATTGCTATTGTATTGCGCACAGCTGTATGTAGTATGTAGGGGTGAAAATGAAGTATAATTTCGTATTACATCAAAAAATATTTAATTTCAAATAAATTTATGATATGGCCATGGATTTTCCAAACCAAAATTAAACATTTCGGTACGCATGTTTCTTATTCAGGAGTGCACTAACAACTTTCTAGCAATTAAACAAATATGTCTGTACACTTTTACTCAAATACCCAAATACTCTGTAACAAGTTATAACAAACAATCAAAATTCATAGAAATATCATTACCTATTACGTAGAAGAGGGGGCGATGCTGTTGATAAATTTTCACCGCTTAGTGGTTGCTCCTGACGCGGTCGCAGAACCGGTGTTAGGCCCCATCTTTCGATGAAATCTATGCGGGAAATGATTGATGGTGAACAAATTTGTGGAATTGGTTGTAGTTTCGCCAATTTTTCGTATTTCACTTTTGCTTATGCACTACGCTGCTCACTAATATTTAACAGATTTGAAATTCAGTAGGAGCTTTCACAAGAATCGAAAGCACACACACGCGCACACTCGACCAAAGCTTAAGCATATAACAAAGCTTGATGCTGATTTAAAAGTGTTTAGCAGAGAGAAAACGTGCCTGTTGATAGATCATTAACCCAGCGAACATTTAAATGCAGTACATCATTTTTATGTTAAACTTTTTTTGAGCTTTTCCGTGCGTTGTATTTTTGATTTAGTTGAGAGTAGGTGTGAATTTGTTAGTAGTTGTTTGTAGGTAGCAGCAGTAGTTAGTAGAGGTAGGTAGGTAGCAAATAGTTATAATCGTAGTTAGATAGTTGAGAAATAGTAGTCAAGTAGTTATAGAGATTAGCAAGCGCTAGATTTTATTTTGTTGTTTTAACTTTGTGCAACTAGTTCTTTTTTTTGATACGAATTTTTTGTTTACTATTGATTTCTTGTAATTGCTACGTTTAAGTAGAGCTTAGAGGCGTTTTATTATCTGCACTGCATTTTGTGTTTGTTTTGATATTTCCAATGAGACATTCTAAAAGCTTCTTATTTTGTATGTATATTGATGTTTTGTATTTGTTTTGTTTTACTCTTAGTGTAGTTGTTTTTTAATATTATTTACTTTGGCAACTTTATTGTGGCTTCTTTTAAGCATTCTCGCTTTGTTTTGTTTCTTATTTTGAAAGGAGTTGGCTTTGCATTTGTTGTTGTTGTTGCTGACAGTGCACTCGTAACGTGCATACTTTTATTTACAATTTTTGGCAGTTGTGTTAAGTTTTATTCTGGGTTTTAGTTTCAGTATTTTTACTTTAGTTTGGCAATCTTTTTTGCTTGATTTTAAATTTATAATTTTTCTTCGAAACATTGTCGTTTTTATCTTTTCTTGTTTTCGTCACTGATTTACGCTCTTTAATTGTTTTGGTTTTTTTTTTTGCTGCATTCTTTAGATTCATCAGTCGAAAATATTTGTTTGATATGGTAACTCTAGAAAGTTTTTAAATAGATAGAAATAATATGTTTCTACATACATATTAACATAGAACTGCAGCCACAGCTATGCATGAATTTTTGCGAGTGAGAAATCGTTAGATAGAAAAGGTGTATCGCTTTAGAACCCTGCTCAACCATAACCATAACCTGAACCATAGGCGTAACCGTAACCGTAACCATAGCCATACAAATAACCATAACCATAACGATAAAAATAACCTTAACTATAACCATAATCAACACCATAACCATAATCAACGACATAACCATAACCGCAACCATATCCATAACCATAACCAAAAAAATAACCATAGCCCCAACCATAATAGTAACCACAACCTTTACCATAACTATTACCACAACCATAACAATATCCATAATCGTAGCCAAAACTGTTAGGTATCGTCATTGTAAATGACAAACCCAACCCACCTGCAATTCTATATATTCACCTTAAGCTATTATCTTAGTTATTACTCGCATCTTATTGTTAGTCTATAAGAAATACACAGTTAGTCAAAAGTGAATTCAAGAGCTAACGACTGTTCTGTGAAATAACCATAACCATAACCATAACCACATATCCACCAACCATAAGTACAAAAATAACCATTACCATAACATAATCATTACCATAATGGTAATAACTTTACGAGATATAAAATTGGAAAGACCCAAAGTTGATAAGACTAGAAAAGGCTAAGGGATGAGAAAAAAAGATTAAGATGCCAAAAGTTTTTAGACTGATATCAGTAGATCAGACATAGGATACAATGAAAATAAAAAAAAGAATCGATAAACACAACTAATTTGATAAGGCAAATGTTAAAAGTAGTCGGAACACAAAGGCCACTCTTGTAAGTTTTCAGCAGGAGTGGTTAATCTCAGAATAAAATAAGTTTTCCCACTTCAATTGACATCTTTTACTTTGGTAAGTTCCAAAAGATTGTACCGTGCACCTAATTAGCCAAGTCAGAAAATTTTGTTAGAGTGGAGGAATCAAACCAATAAGATAAAAAAAGTAATAAATTTTTCGAGCTATATTCGAAATTTTCATGTTAGAGATCTCAAGGACTTCAGCTAGTTATTGTATATCAGTTTTGTTAGCTTAATGGAATCTAGATTTAGTATATGCCACGCTGTTAAGTTTCAGGTATTCTTAGTTACGGATATGTATGTTCATATATACTATATGCATATTTGATGCGATTTTCATCTATCTCTTTGCAACACTTTTATCTCTTTTATGACACTCATTTAATTATTCATAATTTTCATAGCTTACAGCTGTTTGCGAGCGTGGTATAGAAAACCTTTGTTTTTACTTCACTGTAACTAATAAAAGCATTAAAACACATATTTTTGTGTATACTTTTTTTTTTGTATTCGCTCACTTCGATTTTAAAATGATTTCAACATTTTCGTACATTTTTTTTATTTATTATTGCTCATTTGTTTTTGTGCGTTTTTCGCCACGTTTCGTTTGCTTCACTTTTTCCACATATCGCGCACACATCTGCTCGCTTGACTACAACAACCTTGAACCTTTTGGGCCTGCTGCAAATGCACACTAGTTAAAATCGCACTCACTTTCACACAAATGAATCTGCACATACACATATGTATTTGAAAGTGTGTGTGTGTATGTGTGGGTATTCCACACGTATGCTGGTTGGCAGCCTCACTTTCAGGCAACGTTTGGCCTAAACGAGTTCAACAAGGCATAACAACTACCACAACAACAGACAAGTCAAGTCAATGTTGTGTAGTGACAATATTGTACAATAAAACAACAACAGCAACAGCAAGCAAGAAGTGTAAGCACAAAAAGCAAGTTGATAATGATGAAACGAAAAGGAAAAAAAATTCTAACAATTACGACTAAAAATATATAAGTTCAAGCGCTAGTTGAGTTGTCGAGTGCTTTTGAGCATGCTTTGTTGTTGTTCTTCTTGTTTAACATGTTTGTTAGTATTTTAGCCCACATTGGTTGTAATAAAAAAAAAAAAAACAGACGCACACACACACATACGCGTCATGTTTTTACGTACAGACAAAAAGCTTCCGTATGCACGAAAGGTGTTGGAGCGTTGAAAAATATAGCCGATGTGTTTGATGGTTTTTTGTTGTCGTAGTTGCTGCTATTTTTATTGTTGTTCATCTCTAAATAAAGCAGCTACCAAATTGGCTATAATTTCAAATTTCCTTTATTTGCTTTTGCTGTTGCTTTCGCATTTTCACACTTGCGCCAACATAGCTTTGACATTATTTGTTGCTTTTACTATTACATTTCATCAATTTCTTCATTCCCTTATTCACACTACACTCGTATCCTATTACGAACACAATTACATATGCGGATGTATACCTGCATTACAGCAAATAGCTATCTATTCTATTGATTTACTTTTTAATGTTCCTTTTTTTTGTGTTCTTTTCATTATTTTTATTTCACTTTCTTTCTTTGTTTTTTGTTTTTTTGTTTTGCGCTATACATTTTTTAGCCTTCTTTGAAACTTTTATATTTGTTTTTTTTATTTTTGATTTTTTTTTTTTGTTTGATTTTTTCGAAGGTTTGTGTTATTTATGACTTGAGCGCGCACAGATGCTGCGCACACCAACCTGTCACTTCATTTTATTGTTAAATCGACGTACACACATTCGTATGAATAAAATCTATTGAGAATAGTTTGGACAGCGTGAAAAAAATGTTGGAAATTACAAATAAGTTGACGATCCAAACTCTGGGGAACGGATGTATCGTCGCAAGTGCTACTGATTTTCGATTGGTAGTTTAAAAACAGCGAAAGTATGAAAGTTTTTCAGCAAATAATACCGACCATTTTTATACCCAACTTTATTGGTGTACATAATTTTATAAGGCAATAGAGGCAGTTAAATATATGAGTATCTGTACCAAAATACCAAGGCATATGTATAGAGAAATAGATTGAGGCAGGTTTATCCGTCTGTATATACAAATTGACCATAAACTTTCTACCTAAGAAAAGTGGCTATCAAAAATGAGCCAAATTTAATTATAATTCCTAGTCGTGTTTGAGATCGAAAGTTTTGAGAAACAATTAAAATAAGATCTTTCACTAACTCGACCAGTTAGAGTTGGTTATTAATTTTTTGCAAAGCGGACTTTCTCAGCCCATACTTGAGCCAGCTGTTGCTCAGACTGCACAAGAATGAACTAAATCGTCTCCAGACTGCAATCACTCAAATCTTAGACTGCAACTAGCTTGGATTGGAGATATATAGAAACATTATCAACCTAAGCCAAGCCAACTGTTTAAACACAAAGAAACCAAACCGATTTGACGATTCATGTTTAAGCGCTGAAGAGTCTTCTGGTTCTGGGTTTGGTGCCAATACATGACTTAATGAAGATTACAAACCTAATTATGTCTACTTTGTTGTATGTTCTTATCATTAGTTTGAAAGCAAAATTATTCACCACCATGTCCTAAGAAAGCATGGGTTGAAATCACGGGACTGTGGCTTAAATATTAATTTTAAAATATACCTAAAGGATATAGTAAACAGCATATATAATCTTGTTCTACAAGTGGATTCCGAGTTTTATGATAAATCCTGAGAGCGCAGAGCTTCATGATATACTATAGGTACTAAATGGCATATTCTTTCAAGAATTCATTCTCCGCTATTCAATATCTGACTTATTTTTTCAAAGATTAAGGGGCGGGTAGTTCTGCTGTGATATCTTCGAAACTCCTAAAGACTAATTTAAGTTGAACAAAAAATAAGGTTTGCAAATGGGCTTCCTGCGATTTATGTTTGTTCGTCATCTATTTTGTAAAGGCAAACGGGTTCGAGCTGGGTTGTATGGTTTCTTTGCATATTGGAAAGCATTTCCGCAATCAGTATAAATTTCAATACCAATCAACTTTCCTCCAGCTGCAATATCAAGTAAGGGCTTAAGCCCACGTCCAGCCTGATATAAGAATATGAATAAGAAACAAACGGAGTGACCTGTAGATTGGTATCGAAACCAGGGAACACTGAGGATTTTATTAAGAATATTTTTTACGGAATCTAAAAAAACTAGCGCAAGCAAATGGGTCTCATCTAGAAAGTTGTGAGTATATTGCACTTAAAGCTGGTGATCTAATGGGGAGGTTTAACATACTTTAACATGTTCATACAGTCTGATAGGGTGATATCTAAGCGAGACAAGAGCGTTTAAAGTAACCTCCATTCATCCTATTTTTGGGTAAGCATCGAGCTATTGGCGATGAGAAGAATATTCTGTTGGATAAAGAAAGTATGAAAGTCGTTAAACGAAATATTTCTGAAGAAAAATTTAGAACTCTGCGAAATTATACACCGAGGCAGACAGACAGAAAAATTTATCACATTCGATAAGAGGTGGATTGCCAGAAATATTGGGGAGGCTAACTTATGCGTTCCCCTCTGCACAAGGTGACATTAAACAATACTCACATAAGAAGATTAAAAAATTGTCAAGATCTCATATGCGTTTATGGCGGTGCAAATAAAGTCGATGTAGGATAAAGCCTCTAAGAAAGTTCACGATATAAACAGAACAAATGAGGATATAAAAAAAGATAAAATCGAAGTAACAGTCGATAATGGCATACGAAAAACTCTGATCCAGCTGGTGACTAGGTGCTTAAAAAATGAGTATTAGACGATTTTTAAGACAATGCTTGGTATGTAACTGACGTGCTGGTAGATTTATTTTCAAAGTCAGATATTTAGTTACACTTAGAGTCATTTAGAAGATTCGAAATTAGTGAGTGTTTGTTTCTAGTTTTTGTTCGACTTTTGATGTCAAATTAAGTTTCAATATAGCAATAAGCTTTTTTGTAAAATTTCGCACTTTAGTTAGAATTCACAATACGCGTTTTCAGGTCGGATTTGTATTAATTTCTTTTCATTTTGCTTTGAAACGGCGTTAGGTTTTATAAAATCAGCAGTACAACACCTAACTTTATTTAAGGAATTGACACACATTTCTTTTTTTGTATTAAAAAAATGAAAACTTTTTCATTTTCAATTGTGATTTACTACTTTATCTCGGTATATACAAAAGAAGCACCAGCAAACTCCTACACATTTACACGCATTTTCCAAGTACGCCGTTAAACGCACCTTTTTCTTTTGTTCGCTTTACAAAATTTTTTCCACCAGCATTTTTAGAACACATTTTTTTTCAATCAGTAATAAAGCTTTGAGCTATTTTAAAACACTTCTAAACATATTTTTCATATTTTGCAGCATAAATTTTTTTCCCAAATTTCTGAAAGCAAATTGTTTTTTCGCAGCATAACCGAAACAGTTATCCTAGTGTAGTAATTCTTCTACACGCTTTAACAATTTTCAGCATTTCTACGTTTTTTTTCGGTTATGCTTCGCTTTAAGCTGTTTTGTTGTTGTAAACACACGAAACGTGCACGAATGCTGTGACCAACGTGTAGACATAGAAAAATGTGATAGAAACGGCATTAACGGTGGCTGTGTGCCTTCGATGGCATTGCGTTTATTGGGCTGAGTATCGTGGTTTTGGTAAACACGAGCGAGCGCACAACTTGGCTGTTTGGCCCACAAGTCTTTTGGTATATAAATCAAATACACAAATACATACATACTTGCACAGAAGGATATGTTAACACAATGAAATAAACAAAAATGAACGAAATAATACGAAAATGGTATTGCCAATGCTAATGAAAATTCTGTGTAGAGTAAAGGTGTGCGTGCCAGTGTGTGCTTGTTGTGAGTGTGTATGTGGGTGTGAGTTTGAGAGTTGCACGAGTAATGCGATTGAAAGCGAAAAACCACCACTTGCTGCTGCAAAAGCTTTAGCGACGACTTACAACAAACGACACCTGACGAATCGGCTGTTTTGTTGTAGTTGAGCGCTCTCGGTGGTTGTGTGTTTACTATAGCTATCTCTTTTGCGCTTGACATAGTTTGGAACAAAATTTGTTTGAAGCAGTAAAGCAGTAGATACGCATATAGTTGGATTCAATAAAACAGGATTGGAAGATAAACGTAATAGCAAAGAACATAACTGAAATGTATAAATTGAAAAGGACAACGAAAAAAGCTGACCGTGAAAGAAAGCCGCTAAATGCCAGCATTAAACGAAAACAGAGAATAATTGTCAAAGTGACAGGTAAAATAGGTGAGCGCGTTAATGAGGGTGAAACATGTTTTTGAAAATGGCTAAATAATACGAGAGAGAAAAGAAAAAAAACAGTGCGTATGCGAGCGAATAAAATAAAGGAATTATTGTTGCTTCCCACTTGTCAGAAAGCAGAGAATACAAAGCTTAGCATACCAAATAATTGTACAACAAATTTCGAAGCTCTTTTCATATTTCACTTTTAACTAAGAGTATTAACAACAATACCAGATATGCATATAACATTATTGCAGTAACCAATTGAAATTAATTCATTCGCAGGGCAGTGGTGGTGACTACATGGCGTATGAGTAACATTTTATTTAAGCTGGAAAGCCAAAGCCAATTCTTACGGAAAGGGTTTTTTTAAATTCTTCAAACACATTAGAGAAATTGTTTAAAACTAGCCCCTTAGAGAAATTTTATGAAAGCTTGAAAGTCGACTGCTACATAGTGTAGCCTAACTTTTACAGTTGTGTGAAAAATAATAAGGACAGGGATGCAAAAACCCAAAACTTCAAAATATTCCTAGTATGCCATGAAAAATGCCGCCAGTTAACGGTATATTTTTTTCACTCATTATTTACATAAACAAATTCCGTTAGACAAACGCAAAGTATTTGCACACATTTTGGATTTAGTCATTCTGTGTTTAACATATTCAGTATTCGGTTGTGCGATTTAATGAGGACAGCGTGTCGTTTTAAGACAATATCGAATTTTCTTTTATTAAAACGTGTTTATTTGCAGAGATAAGGTAAGAATAATATTTTCAGTTTTAATATCAATCATTTAGAACCAGATTTTTTTCTTTATTGAATAGATATGGGGAAGGGTAAGCACTGCGATCCGAAAACTCGAGAACATATTAAAAACTTGGTGAAACAGGGGAATTCGTACAGAAAAGTTGCGAATTTACTTAATATTTCAAAAACAATGGTTGAAAAAGCAGTTAAGTGGATTCCCAAGATTGAAACACGCGGCAGGAAGCCTAAAATAACTGTGTCCACCAAAAAAAGGATAATTACCTGTGTTAAAAAGAATCCATTTATCTCATCCAAACAAATTAAATGTGATTTGAATATTGATGTTGACCCGTCAACTATCCGCAAAGTGCTCATTAAGGAAAATCTCAAGTCCCGAAGTCCTAGAAAAGTGTTATCGAAAAAGAACGTGCAACAAAGACTAAAGTTTGCTAAAGAACATGTGCTTTGGTCTAAGGAGAAATGGCGTAATATTCTTTGGTCTGACGAAATCAAAATAAATTTGTTTAATTCTGATCGAGGTATTCATCATGTTAGAAGACCACCAAACGCAGCTTACAATCCTAAATATACCATAAAAACCGTTAAGCATGGTGGCGGAAACATTATGGTCTGTGGATCGTTTTCATACAACGGTGTGGGGCCGCTCCATCGCATACAGGGTATTATGAAGGCAACCGATTATGTAGAAATTCTTCAAGAATGTATGCTACAGTATGCTGAAGATAATATGCCCCTTAGGTGGATATTTCAGCAAGATAATGACCCCAAACACACAGCTAAGTGTACAAAAGAGTGGTTTAGGGTCAATAACATTGCTGTAATGGAGTGGCCTCCGCAGTCCCCGGATCTAAATCCAATAGAAAATTTGTGGAATACAATGAAAGCGTCAATAAGAGGAAAGTGCCCAAGTAACAGCGACGAGCTTTGGCAACTTATTCAGGATTCCTGGAACGCAATCCCGGTTTCCGTCTGCCGAAATCTAGTTGATTCCATGCCGAAGCGGTGTCGATCAGTTTTAAACAACAAAGGATTTTCAACAAAATATTAAACAATTTAGAAATGTATTTAAAACAATTGAATGAAAACTATTTCCTTTTTCTTATTTATTATTGTTGTTTTTTTAGTTAAACTAGAAGTGTATTTATTTTTTTTCACATGATAATATCGCAGATTATAAGAAAAATGAAAATAAAATAAAATAATTTGCCATATCTGGGTAAAACTATACAAAAAACCTTTTTCCAATTTGTTTACAATAATTTAGCTTGGTTCACTGCTTTTAATTCCCTCCCATTTTTGGATCCACGTAAACTTCATTCACAGCAGGCCACTGTCCTTATTATTTTTCACATAATAATTTATGACAGCTTGAAAGTCGACTGCTACATAGTGTAGCCTAACTTTTATATATTTTGTAGGGTTTAATAATTTTTTAAAGTTTTTGTTGGAGTCAACGCAAACCACTCAATGACATGAGATAACTTTTAATTTATTTATGTTTAGATTAAAAACTTTTTCAATATTTAATTTTATTTTCATTTAATTCCGCATGGATTTTGAGGATCAGGATACACATCTTAGTGTGCGCTAGAGCTCAATGGGTAGAGCAGTCCAATCTGATGGAAGGCAGGCGATTGGTATGACCAGTGTAACCTTCTCAGGAAATACAAGATAAGTATCAAAGGGTGAGGGGCATCATATGCATAGATCGAGCTGATCGCCATTGTGCATATTAGTCACCTCTTACGACCGGTATGCCTACTTCGGACATATTCTAAACCACTAAATCATAGGGTGTGTTGGACGCGGCTTGTCCGAGCACGTCATTCTTGAAAACACTCAGGTTGTCCTCTCAGTTTCTATCCAGAAAAACTTGCAGAGTAGGTATGATTTCATATAATGGAAGAAGCAGTCTTTGATTTTTTTACCCCTTTCCCTTTATATAGCGAGTTCAAGGTATTCGAAGTATGATCCTGACAATTTCAGGTACTGGCGTACAACTTTTGAGCATTGGTTTGTTGACTTTAAATCAAAAAGTTGATGCAGTGTATTAAAAAGTGTGGAAACTGAAACATTTGTTCAGCAATCTTGTAAAATTATACTCGTATTCCGATCGTGGTTTTAATAATGCAAATACTTCAATATCAATTGAGTTGAAAAATATATTCTGAAAAAGACCATTACTTATTCAAATTCGGAATATACTCTGTACATGTCGTGTTCGTATTTCGGCACCTTTAGGCTTGCTTAACTGATCAAGATCAGCTACAAAACACATTATACTTTCATGTTATTCCTTATATTTGTTAAAATGCTTCAGTAAAGGGAAGTTAGAATATTTAAGTTCTGCTAGAACTAAACATTTAAAAGCCAGCTCTTGGAGGAGTAGTTCCTAACACAAAACTCAATGCAATTCTAAATGCACCAATATATATTTTTTGATATAATTTATGGGGTTTAGAGAGGACGGAGGGACAGACCAAAGTTTCTCAATTTATTGTGACGTTACAAATACGCGTTATGTGAACAAAATTACAGAAATAAATGTACCAGCAGAGTTTGGTGTGAAAAAGATGCCAGGTACCTAAGTTGTTGCTAGCAATGGATCCGCTATTAATGCCCCTCCTGCATAGTGAAAAATGTTGCTCATACGCCATGTCCACCTCAGCCACATTTAGATCGAATGGAAATTATATTAACTACTAGCAGACCCGGCAGACGTTGTTCTGCCTGACCAGTGACTTCCCTAGAAATACATTTTCAAATATTTTTCTTTAACTTTTAACATTCCATTTATTGCAGTGCTTTAGGATATATGTACAATGTTTCTGGCTTTAGAGTCTTTGGTATAAACAAATAAATTTTTTGGATGTCCAACTCAAAAAACGGATCTTTTGAACTCAATGGGTATGACAAAAACCATTATGCGCTGCTGAGCAGATGTATAGTTAGTACTTATTTAATTATATCCTATATCTACCTATAATACTCTGGATATATATGAACGGCAATAACAAACAAAAAAAATTAAGTGCTTTGATTAAGATTTAAGAACGTTAAAATGTCACTAAAGCAAATACATTCAGGGATATAACGAATTGAAATATTACTTAGCTTGTGGTCTTGGAACTGCCCACTTTTCCAAAGAATTTACAAATGTAGCCTATGTACATATGTCGTACCCAACGAAGATTTTAACGTATTGGAAAAGTTTAAAACAGATCAACAGGTGCCACGCCCACATTTTTCAAATTGTATAATTCTTGACCAAGGGACACACATATCCAAAAATCATTAGTTTAGACCAAAAATATTCAAAGTTATAATGATTTAAATTTTATATAGCCTGGGGGCGTGGCACAACAATCTTCTGAACCAATCTGGAAATTTAGAGAAGATCGACCATAAACTTTGAACTTATTGAAGTACAAACAAAACACAAAACATGTGGGCGTGGCACCGCCCACTTTTCCAAAATTATATACATCTTGACTAAAGGATACACATATCCAAAAATCTTTAATTTAGACCCAATATGTTCAGAGTTATGAAGAATTTAAATTTTATATAGCCTGGGAGCGTGGCACCGCCTACTTTTCCAAAAATTGATATAGCCTAATTCATACACAACAATCTTCTGAACCAATCTTGAAAGTTTAAAAGAGATCGACCATAAACTTTGGACATTATTGAAGTACAAACAAAACACAAAAAATGTGGGCGTGGCACCGCCCACTTTTCCAAAATTACATAAATCTTGACCAAAGGACACACATATCCAGAAATCATTAGTTTAGACCAAATATGTTCAGAGCTATGAAGAAGTTAAATTTTATATAGCCTGGGGGCGTGGCACTGCCTACTTTTCCAAAAATTGATATAGCCTAAATCGTACACAACAATCTTCTGAACCAATCTTGAAAGTTTAAAAGAGATCGACCATAAACTTTGGACATTATTGAAGTACAAACAAAACACAAAAAATGTAGGCGTGGCACCGCCCACTTTTCCAAAATTACATAAATCTTGACCAAAGGACACACATATCCAAAAATCATTAATTTAGACCAAATATGGTCAGAGTTATGAAGAATTGTAGTTTTATATAGCCTGGGGGCGTGGCACCGCCCACTTTTCCAAAAATTAATATAGCCTATGCTTTAACCCATGATCTCAAGAATATACTGTGAAAATTTCATAAAAATCGGTTAAGTACTTTGGGCGCCCATAAAGGACACACAGACACACATTCATTTTTATTTATATGATGTACATAAGTAATGGTAAATGGTAAGTCCCTGTGCTCATTGCTGTTAATAAAGTACTATTTTTATACTTATTTTATATCTCTAACTGTCTGTTTTTGTTTTTGTAAGAGCATGCTCTAACTGTATATTGATTGCCGCTGTTTCGTGCGAAGAGTAAGCTTATGCGTATATTATACTGAATTTCATATTGTGTAATCAATGTTGTCTTATTACTTCATTTGTAGACATTTTCTCTTTTTCTGCATGTATTTATTATCAATCAAGGTTTAATTGTTTTCTTTTATACAATTTATTGCTTTGCTTATGAAAATTGGTTTATAGCTGGCTGCTCTAATTTTAGTTTTTGTTGGTTTGTCTAGCAGCTGAATACAAATTATTCCTTGAGCGCGAAGTATTCGCTTTGATTTTTTCAATTATTTTTTGTCTTTACTACATTGCCTCTGACCTCTGTGATATTAGGTGCAAGCAAAATAGACTATCTAAGATAGCCATGAACAATTTCTACAATTCTAATACGGTTACTGTTCAACTTTAAGTTTTACTTTCGTTGTGGTAACTGCTCTTACAGTTGACTGCTTTGAAGTTCTAATGAAGTCGCAGTCTCAATAGGCTGGGTTTGAAAAAGGGTTAGCAGAATCATGTATTCAATTTCTCTACCCACAGGGATGTCCCGGAACTAATATTTTTTTAAACTTGTAGTAAAAACATCCTAAAGTGTTCACCAAAAGGTTTGAAAAATGTTCAAAATTGAAAAAGAAGCCAATTCTAATAAAACTACCCAGTAGAACGTTATGCGAGATCTTCCTAGGCGATGAATACGACAGTACTACCCTTAGCATCGTTTCGGAACAATAACAGAGGTTTCTATAGCTTGTGATCCAATTCAAGTAATCTTGGAGCAATAACGGAGGCCTCCTCAAGTTATTAATAAAAGATTGTTCCCACTTATATAGTTTTGAAGCTAAAGTAGATATTTCTCCAATTTCTACTCCCAGCTAATAAGTTTTTGAGCAAACCGAATTTCACTGCTAACAAAAACAAAAAACAAATTTAGACAAATGCCCTTATTTTTAGTACCTGGGTGACCGAGACTTGCTCGGTATTTTTCGAATTTGCCGCATAATCTTACTTACCAAGAGCATAAATTTCCAAAATAGATTTCCAAAATATCGAACACTATCCACAAAAAGTCACTTAACATACATTGGCGACACCTGTTGTATATTAAATATTCTGGTTGGTATACGCCCTAAAATACCTTTCATTTGATACATATATTGCCCTATATTTAAAAAAAAAATCGGAAAGGTGGCGACCCTCTAAGCTTCCTTTAGTGGCAACATCCAGGTAGAAAATCTAAGAAGGAAGCATACTATCCATATACCA
Organism: Sphenella marginata; assembly: GCA_951509765.1. Lineage (NCBI taxonomy): Eukaryota > Metazoa > Arthropoda > Insecta > Diptera > Tephritidae > Sphenella > Sphenella marginata. The sequence continues at coordinate 39,286,993 of OX608081.1, read as the reverse complement.
AATTTCATCGAAATCGGTTTAGCAGTTCCCGAGATAGTGGTCGATATCTGAAGGAATAAATAAAATGCGTTCAGGTGGCAAACCCTAGGTGGCAATCCTACTCGAAAATATTTTGGTTGGTATACGGCGTAAAATACCTTTCATTTGATACCCCTATTGCCATATATAGCTTAATATTTAAAAAAAATTGATATAGGTGGCAACCCTAAGGACCACCCCAAGTGGCAACACCAAAGCAGAAAATCTTAAAACAAAGCATAGTACCTGTGTACCGAATTTCATTAAAATCGGTGAAGTCGTTCGGGAGATAGTAGTAGAAATACAAATATACAAACATACAAATATACAAGAATAAGTCGTTTAAAGTTATAAGATTATGGGTGGAATTTATTAGTCCTCTTCATTTGCTTCTATAAAAGAATTGAGGAAAGATTCTTCAAAGATCTGTTATTGGTTATTGAGAAGGAATATGAAATATTTCCTTCATTACTCCCCTAGAAGGTTTTCTAAAGTTTTCCAAAACTCCTCCCTTACAATTTGGTTTTGGGAGGGAGGTGAAAGGGAGTTTATATGTTGCTCACCCTCCTAGGATATGCAATGTTTAAATGAAGGATGCAAAATGATGTGGTAGTACATACAAGTATAGGAAGTAATCCAATACTCGCAAACGAGTACTCCGAGAATAATAAAACTATGATCGCTGTTCCTACTGGGTAACTTATTGACAATCATGCTTTTTAGTGGCAGTGTCTCAGTATTGTCAAATAGTTTTTCATTATTCATCGATTTGAGTTTTTAATATAAAATATCTGCTTGTTCTGCATTATTTCTCCCTCCAAACACACATACATTCCAACACACATGAAGCACAAGCAACAAAACTTCACAACTGCAGATTTGAATGCAGTCGAACAATAGCCAAAATGCTGTGCTTGCACACTCTCCGGGGCAAAAGTACCTACATGTGAAGCGCAAGTTCAGAGAACAAAGCGAGAGCACTCAACCAGAAGTAGGCAGTTAGACAGTTCTTTTCACTTGACTTTCAGTATACACTTGGATATACGTGTGCATATCTTCTACGTGTGACCTGAACATGCTATACTTCTATCTTATTGACCAAAAAAGGAAATGTCAAGCGTGGCAATGTTAGTAGAACTATTTCGTTGACTTTTTTGTTTAGGGAAATGCGTACAAATGCAAACTTAGCTGTATAAATGGGGGCACATATTTACATTTTATTTATGGTGAAATATCTAATATATATATATTTTTTTTTGAAATCTGATTATTGGTGGAGGATGAACTGCAAGCAAGAAAAATTTACGGCAACCAATTCCAAGACACTTCCTGTTGTAATCGAGGCAGACTATTTTATTATTGGCTTGCAAATTATACTTATAAAACTCGTCCCATGAACTCCCCATAATTTCAAGATTTAAAAAAGTCCTATGGCGGGGCTCGAGGAGCACCTAAGCTACGGCTAATCATTCTTTTGCAGGCGTACATCGCGACTACCTTTATGTTCTTTATTAATGGGTTCAGTTTATCTTAGTTGCCAAAAGGACACAAACTTATGTTTTACTAATAGAAAAGATACAGCTCTTCGCTATTAAGAGAAGTTATTTAAAAACTCTTAGCCTTAGTTCCATGATTAATGCGAATATCCTTTATAATAAAATTGGCCTAAAAATTTCCAACAGGATCGGCGCTGGTAAATTTTCCTGAAGAGAATCGGGTGATCTCTTGAGTATTTTAGAATGTTCAGCTTGAAAATTTCATAACGCCCACTGGACATTTTGGTTATTAGCTGAAGTTTCTAGTGCATCAAAGCCTTTCGAGAGTGTTTTGGGCGCTACAAAAACAAAAAATTCTGCTTATTAACTCTATGCTCTTTCAATCGATTTATTCAGAAATCTGTGGGAAATATAGCGATTTATTTTTAAGTTACTTCTCGAAGAGTTATATACTTCAAACTTAAAATAAATGCAAATTTCACTAGATAACTCACATATTGAGTTATTTTGAATATCAATATATATATTTATATTTTCTATTAACTTCACGGTTAGCCTTAGTTTTAAGCCTTGTAAAGAAAAATCGGTTTAAACTTTACCAGAGTTTTCTATACATATTTATTTCTCATAAATATGTGTATGTGTGTATGTATGTATAATCACTAGCACATATGTATATACCTACCTGCCCATATTTCGTTACTTGAGTACATACATATGTACATACATAAGTATAAAAGAGTGCAGTTGCCTTAGCTCCATTCTTCAAAAGAATGTAGAAATCGCCTTTGGAATGCCCTTAAGGAGAATAATAAAATCTTGATTTTTTTTTTGTTTTTTGCTCAAAACATTGGTGTTACTTCTTCTGCTTCTTCATCCTCTTCTATTTTTTCTATTACTTGAATATTGCCTTGGGTAAGGACAAATGCTGCTACTGCTACCTCTGCTGCTGGTACATGCTCGCTATTTATTGCTATTACTATGAGTACATAGAAACATTCATACATACAAACCTATATGAACAAATGCCTATTTTCGTTGCTATAAAATATTACAACACTTCACGCTTGCCCCTGCCTATACTTGTTTTGAATGTGTGTAGATATGTATGTGAGCATTTGTTTGTGACTGTTTGAGGGTAAGCAGTGATGGCCTTTGAATAGAAAATTTCTATGTAATTTTGGATGTGCTTTAGTGAAAGTGTACTTGAAAATAAATACATAAACACTTATGTACATACATTTAAATAAGCATAAATAAACTAAAATATTTTCTAGAACTACTCAAAAACAGAAGCTAAGTTACTTCAACCAGCCTCAATTCCAGGGGGTCAGTTTTAGGTTAGTTTTACACAAATTCACCACGATTTTCGATTCTCGTTTTACTTCTTCAGTCCCGCACCAAAAATACGCTGCGAAAATAGTTTCTTCTGTCTTATTTTTAATAACTGAGGCCAAAATTGTTTATTTCACACAAACTAATTTTTTTATTTCTTTTGTAGGCACCAAGAAAACAGTTTTTTGAAATTTTCACTTTTCAATATAATTTACATATAAAATAAAATATTCTTATATAATTCTAAAAAAATAGTTATTTATAGTTTTTTTATTCAAAAAAATAAAAATGTTTAAAAAAAGTAAAATTATTTATGGGTAAACAAAAAGAAAACATTTATAGACTTCGAACAAAATATGATCTAAACTTGCATATTTCAGTGGATTTGAAAATCGTATATGAAAACACCGCGACAGAAGAAGTGAACTGAGAAACTAAAAATGTAGAAAGGAGAGCTTATATGTTCCTTATGAATTGTGATAACAATTGTGAAAAATAATGCGACATTATCAATTATTTCACTATGAAAACTTTTGCCCACATATGTGGACATTATACCCGAAGAGGTTAGTACTTCGATATGAGGGAGGTGAGGAAGTAAATGCCTATATAAATTTGGTGTCAAGTTCGGAATTCAAAAAAAAAAAAAATTAAAATGATGAAAATTTTATTTTCTATGTTTTCCAAATTAGTTTCATTCTTGAAATTCTGAGATAAATTATCATTTAGCAAGATCAATTTGTGAAGCCCCAATTGAAAATACTACACAGCAACCAATTCATTTTCACATTCCTTAGGAAGAGTTCAAGAAAGTTGCTCAACAGGTGATTCCTACAAAATTTTCAGGATCCTAAATATCCTTAGTTAAGACTGAAGATATTACGAAAGATAAGGACATAGACTGCTTGGAACGGTAAGCCGACAACAACATTGCACATACACATTTGTCTCCTCCGGCCTTGCGGTGGGACATAATCTATAACTTAGGTCTGAATACTGTAATCGGCTGAACTTTTAACTATTTGAACTTCGGTTCAAATTTTTTTAAACTACATACTTGTTTAATATAACTTTAGATTAAAGGTGGAATATTGCTATAGCAACAATAAATCTTTGGTGCCCTTAGAAATATTTCTGGTAAATACATATACATATGTACGCAAAGCGGTGGAAAACTTAACCAATTTCCGGTAATAGTGCCAGTAAAGAAATATTTTAGGAGTCGTCAGAAAGCACGCAGGAACAGATTAGAGGCAACACCCCGCAAAGTCGGAGCTACATATGTATATCGACCCTAATTTTTATTATTGTTAAGTAATAATTATGATAATACTTTGACGTGATTCACACCCTGGAAACTAAAAAACCTTTTCATTCCAGAAATACAATCTTAGAGCTTCCGACTACTGCCAACGTGCCACCGCATTTTTTCAAACACTGCTGCTAAGATATTGCTGATGACTAGAAACTTTGTCTAACCTGTTCTCATTAAACAGAGGTCAAGTTATTGTTTTTGTTAACTGAAATTACCACTTATTTTCACTTTTTCTGATTAATTTCTCTTATTTCCAATTTAGGAGTGATTTCGCTTTTAAACTTACTTATCACTTGCGTTTTCTAACTACACATCTCCAAGCACTTAAGCCGTAGTATATTTGATTTTGTATTTATTATTTATTATTATTCGTTTGTTTTATTTTGTTAGCAATTGTTTATTATTCCATTGCGTGATGTTGTTTATATTCAGATTTTGTCAATTAATTATTTTTCCTGTGCTGTTGTGTTGTTTGCTTCGGCTGTTTCGGTCGTTAGTTGTTATTGTTGTTTTTGCTATTTTGTTTGTTTGTGCTGCTCTTAGTGGCATGTCGCTGGTAATGTTGGTGGTGCTGGGTGGTTGTTTGGCTGGTAGGTTGGTTGGTGCGTTGCGTCTTGTCGTTTGATATGTCAAGGTTAAGTAGCCTCAAATTCACACGGAATTCTAGCGCAGAAAGCAAAAGATTTTTTTCTACTCACTAAACGCTTTTTGAGTTACTAATTTTATTCTTATTTCTTCACTTTTTTTTGTGGAGAGATGCTTGGGTATTTGTTTTCTCACTTTCTTAGCAATTATTTTATTTATTTTTCACTAACGACTTTGTTTAAATTTCTTGCAAAAACCCACACTAACACATACACAAATATATACACTTATTGAACGGCACTCAAGTCGTTTGGCCGTTTGTGTATTGCGAGCACCAATTGTGCGTGTATTTGTGCTCCAAAATTTTCCAGCATATTTTTCATTCGCGTTATTTTTCTATTTTTTTTTCTAATTAAACAATTGCAAAAATTTGCACACGATTTACACTTCCCACAAGTATTTATTGAATAAAAAAAAGAAACTAATTTGTTCACTTCCAATAAACCGCTACGCCTCAGTACTTTTTCACATTCAATACAATTCGGCAGCATCCGTCCACTGTGTGTGCCGTTCGTTTCAGCGCAGCGATTATTGTCGCTTTGAGTTGCTGCGTTCACTGCTCGTTGTGCACGGCTGCTTGTTTGTGTGACTGGCTCGCTAAACAGCCCACTCGCTGAGCGTCTATCAACATGCTCAGCTAGGTGCATGAAAACACCGCTGCAAAGCGTGTGCATCCATGTGTGTGTGTGTGTTTGTACATGCGTTTGAATGAATTGAGAATTCTTCTTAATGGCGCACGCAATTTTCCCACAGTTAACGCCACTGCCGCGTTTTAATAATTTTTTTTTTTTACCGATTTCCCAGTTTACCAGCATTTCAGTTTGTTTCACATGGGACATTTTGGCAATAGAACATTGCAAAAATTTCCCACAATTTTTTAATATAGCTTCCACTGCATTTATGACGGCTGGAAATTTTCTGTGTGTACAAATGTTACAGATTTTGTTGGAGCTGTCAGTTTTTATCTTTTTTTTTTGACATTTGCTCTCATCTGACATTTGCGTAATAACAAATGACAGTCTGTGATATATCTAGTGGATTTTGATGGAAGACAAATTAATCAAATTAAATGATGCTGGTATATTAAAATATACAGATGTACATACGTACTCGTACATACATACATACATACATACATAGCGGTCGGTATAGAAGCAGAAAAATTGCATGACAAATATTAGGCCGTTTTCTTTTCTTGAAAAATTTAGTTTGGCAGTAAGTGGGAGCTGGTTAACGAAACATTTTTTGAGCAGGCATGGTTGCTACTATCTTTTTTATGTTGACGAAAGATCGATGAATATTTGAACCAGAATATCCTCAAAATTATTTGTCTGCCTAGAAAAAACCTAAATATAGCCCCGAACAATTCCGGAAACCATTTCAAAAAGCGCACACAGTGATTCTGAAATGATTACAACAAGGTTCCTAGATGGACCCGATTAAAACCTAGAATTGCCAGCGCATTGATCCCGACAAATTCTTATAAAACTGGAGTGAAATTACCTATACATATGAGCATATGTAGACCTATCAAATTTTATTCCAAGTGGTTCAACGCTTCATCGAATGTCATATTTCTTTAGTAGATTAAAGATGTCGCAAGCTTGAAATCAGCATTCTCTTTGTAGGACATATTGTTTAAGACAAAAGATGACTTTCACTAATCTATCAATTAGGAGCGAAATAGATACCTCGCCTAGATATACGCTGTTTGAGCTTCTTTCTTTTGATGACCACTTTTTTATATAAAGACTATCCACCTTCGCTGATTTTCCAGTATTTGAAAAACTATAAAATTTTTCTTATGCCCGATAATGTTACCTAAACTTCAGATATGATGAAAGCCAAGATATGAGTATGCACCCTAAATACAGGGGGTGTATCAAAATTTCAGCAACTTTCGGATTACTAAAAATTTACTGAAAGATGTTCTCATTCATTCACACTTTTTGTGCTCATTTCCTGGAAACCTATTAACACCAGAAAAATGTTTTTAGTGAGCTACTCAGTGGTTTTTGCTTTGCAGTTGAAATTTTGACTTAAACTATTTTGTGTTGGATTCTTAAATTTAATTTTCGTGCTTGCTATTTGGTCTGTTTGTTTACAATTGTTGGTAATGTATGTTTTCTGTTCGCTAAGTGTATTATAAATACAGACTTTGTTGTTTGTTATTGTTGTTTTTAATATTGACTGTCTACAAAATATGCATGCAAAAGGAATTCCGCCTAAAATATTTGAATTAATTTTATTCTTTGTGTTAGTCAATAAATTCATGAAATATTTTGGCACGAGCCGTTTATTTACTTGCTAGGGTCAATGATATCGTGACTTTGAAAAATTTTCGTGAAAAATGTGCGGAAATGAGAGAAATACTTGGTACTATGTTTATTTATGAATTATTAAACGGTATTGTGACATTTAAATAGAAAAAGTTATTATTGTTTACTAAAGTCAGTTTCTTTAGGTTTTGATTTTTAGTTATAAAAATAATTCACTGCCCAAGTTGTTGGAAACATTCAAGCCTCAAATTGTGTAAAACTTATAAATATTTAAAAGCTCCACTGTTGCAATGCTGTATTTGGTAAAAGTTTTGGAACTTCCAGCGTGGAAATATGTGCAGTGTAACTTGCGATGTTTTTCCATTGACATGTATCATTTGGCAAGTGATGCTGTTGCAAAAGCTCGTAGATGGCGCTAAACTTGCAAAACAGCATTGGAAATGGCCAATAGCTTTTGTGTTGCGCAGGTTCACTGCAGTGAGAAGGTGGATAAGGTAAGGATATGAAAGAGAGCGTAAAAGCACGGAAGCTGTCACCGCGGCAACCAGCTGTGAGATACAAGTTGAGAGCTTTCAATAGTGGTGCGTAATTTAAAGAATATTGTATTAAAAAAATGAAAGATAGCTTGGAGTGGCATAATTTATGGCGATATTTAGAAAATCACTACCTGTTATTCGTTATCTTACTTTATTGGAGAAAGCTTTCCAATTCATCTTACCTTGAAAAAAAAAAAAAAATGCGTATATTCTAGGAGGAGTCTGGCATCTCTTCAAAGGGTTGAAATGAGTATTTTTTTTGAGTATTTTCCAAATCATTTGGTATATAAAACTGGGCATGTCTAGCCCCGGTTATATCAACCAACTTTCAATGCGATATCTCGAAATATGTATGTTCAAGTTATGGTCTTTACATACAAACAATACAAAATGTAAATGCCGAATATGTATACTTTGTCGGTCATGTAATATTAAATAAAGAAAAAGTTCGCCAACCGTAGTAAGGAAATAACGTAACACAAATAAAACAAAGATTAGGTGAATAGGATCAAAAGCGGAATTCAAAGTCAATACAAAATAGTAACCTCATGTGAAAAGTAAATAAACGAAAGTTTTCATGTTTTGTTTCAGAAAACAGTTTCCAGTCCTGTTCATTATTCGCCTTCAATTTGTGACGTATTCTCTCTCATGAAATTATACCGAGAAAGAAAGAAGCAAAACACATTTAAGTAAACTTTCTGACAAACCCAAAATTACAGTGCTACGGCGCGTATGAATATAAGCAAGGAAAAAAAAAAAAATAACATGCACATATGTAGTATATAAGTACATTAAGGCGGCTCGCTCTTCATACAAAAATATTAATTATAAAGAGCTTGTTTGGTAAGACCTTGGATAAAATATTTCAAACAAATATTAAGATTTACGAGAGCTGTAGTATAACTAATTCAGAACTAGCTTTGCTTAGTTCATTTTACCTTAACCTATCCGAAGATAAGTCAAAAATATCAGAAACTGCCTCGGTGCAAAATTCTTCATTTAAGGATAAAAGCAAACAAAAGTAAGTCGATGAAGATTAATGCAAATTCGGCTATCCAGTGGTAATATTCGCGATGTGGACGGTAAGATATATTTTGCAGAAAAATCGCCGGCTGCGAAAAATCTTTCAAATGTTACCTTAAATACGTTCAGATTTGGCTGAGTTTTTGAAGTTTTCTTCCAAACTACCCCTCGTAATTGTCAAATGCAGGATCACATATTCCATTATTGGGATGACTTTGAAAAAATTTTCTAACATTTTTATGTTTACCTATCAGACTTAAACTGTTCCATAATTTGTGTGATTTTTTTGTTTTTTAAGAAATGTTTTTGAAGGGTTTTTTTTAGGGCTGTGCCTTTATTCGATTAATCGAGTAAGTTGATTAATCATATTTTCAATTAATCGATTACTTGATTAATCAAAATTCTGAGTAATCAAAACGAGTGTTACTCGAGTATTTTCAAAAATGGTTAATCAAAAACTGATTAATTTACTCATTTTTTTATGTGAAAGTTTGCCTTGAAATAGTTGAAAATAAGAAAAATTAAAAACCAAACATACTTCAAAATATTAAAAAATAAATATAGTTTAGAAAATTTTGAGATGTTGTCCGATCGCGATTCAGCAAAATGTCGAAGATGCACCAAATGGTTGAAGTATTAAGGAACTTCTAAATTTGAGCCGTTTTAATATATGATTAATCATTTTATTCAAAAAACGATTAATCAAAAAGGCGATTAATCAATTAAATTTCATTTTGATTAATCAAAATCTTGATTAATCGAGTAAACACCCTTTTTGATTAATCAAAAATCATAATTAATCGATTAATTGAGTAATCGAATTTATGAATAATAATTTTTTTATTTGATCCAGCTAACATACTAAATGTTAATATTTTGTGGGAGAAAAATTTTAAAAATTTAAACTTGTTTTGGCGAGCCACCTCAAGATATATAAAGAGTTACGCCAATGGTCGGTCTTTGAGTAAATCACTTCATTAGTTCTTTCATTATGTTTTCAATATTTAGCCAAAATTTCAAGTACCACAACTAAAAGGAAACAGCTCTTTTAATTTTGGTTAGCCGAAGTTACCAAACTTTTTTAGAAATTCACAAACTTTAGAGGTTTAAACTTGCTAACTCATCACTTTAATTTTACACATTCAAGTTTCTTTTAAGATTAGGACCGACTTAGATTTACAATCGGCAAGAAAATTATCCACCGATCGGTACTCAAATTTTTGTACAATGAACAAAAAATTATTTTTTCGAAAATTATGTTGATAATTTCATTCAGACAGACTAAAAAATATTAATACAATAAAAAAAAAAAAAACTAATACTAGTCATAATTTTGGCATTCATTTTTTGGCCCAGCCTAATTTACACTTTTCGTTTTCTGTCAACGCACAACTCGTGATTATGTAAAATGATTATGATGCTTGAGCACTGTGTTGTTGCCACTGTGCTGCACATTTATGATGACGAAGGTGCTGACCCAGAAGTCAAAATGCTTAGAATGTTTTGCCACAATGCGTTCACTGCCACATGATAACGTCTTTTAGGACATTCAACCAAATGAAAAGGCAGATGTGTTTGGTCTATTAAAATTTAAGAATAAGTTGGTGTTGTTATTGCTACTGTAGCAGCACGTTATGCTGCTTAGTCGAATCTTCCATGCAAGAATTGCTAACCAGGTCACCGAAAGGAAGCTCTTGGAAGCGTAACGCTTAAATGGGTTCTGACCACAGTGATATTGGACAAAGATGAGTTGGTGAACAGGTAGACGGTTATAGTGTCAGGTTTTTTGAAAACAGATTTTCGAAAGACATAACAAAAGTTTTATGGTATGTAGTCAGGGAATTACTGCCCAGATGGCTGGATAATACTAAACACTTTTGCTTAGGCCTGAGCCTAAAAGGCTTGGTAAGGCAGTTTATGGGTAATAATTTTCCAGCTTTAAAGTTTTTCCCAGGCAAATAAATTTTAATTTAATATTGTTATTTGATATTTGGTAAAATTTGTTGAGCTCAAGAAATCGTACAGGCTTTAGTAGAAAATTTGTAGTTATTCTACATACATATTAGTAATATAGAAATAATTTATACATACGTATTTATGGGTGCATCGACTTTTATATTAACAAGGAATCGGCTCACTTACCTGGAAAGAGAAAAGGAATTAAAATGAAAATAAGTTAGGACATCTATAAAATTTTGTATGAACAATGAATTTGTAATATGTACCCACTGATAATACCAAATAATTTAAGATCCATTATTAATATAATTATTGTAAAAGTACTTCACCCTGAACAGGGTTATAGTGATATTGGTCAATTATAGTATGAGCAAATAAATCTAGAAGAGAGTGTGTTCAAGTAGTGTAAAGCAAATTTTATAAATGTTTAAGCGAAACGGAATTTTTCTGGTGGAAATAAATAAACTATTGCAATAATATGGTTTCATAAACTCAATTTCGTATATAAAAAAATTATAGTGAAAGATTTCGCAGAGAAAGCTAAGAACGATCCGAATACTTTTAGACCAGCAAGTCCTCTTAGCCTTTGGAAGTACGGATCCCTTGAAGTTGACAATAGTTATTTTATATTAGCTGAGCCACACCCACAATATGATGCTTGAAATCTCAAGATTCGCGGGTTAAAAAACAATATTGAGTAAAACAGTCCTAGCAAGACATCCAAGAGTCGTCCTTTGTACATATTTTGCTACATGAATACAAACAATTCCCAAGCTCAATGAAAAAAAAGGTAAAGAGTAATTTTGGAATAAATGGCTGAAGCATGAGCCTGCTACGGGTAATGATTTGTATCTCACGTTCGCTGCCATTTTTTTATTATTTCCTATTTTTCTGGAAGTGTTTGATTTCAGCCTACTATAGCTCCTTTTATCCTATTTAATGAATTGAAATTATTTTTAGGCTTGCCAGTTTGTGTTTCAAGTTTTGTTCTGATTGGCCAATGCGTTTAGGATGCATCTTGACCCAACGTTATCACATACAAATATGGCAACAATATTTTAAATTCATATATTTAGATTTACTATTATTTGCCTCAGAGAGTACTTACGAATCTACAATTTAAAAATTTTTACTGAATTTCCATCAATTTTCTACGCTCCAACACAGCATGCATTTTCATAAAGTTTGAGTTTAACATATTTTTGTAATTCCTAAAATTTGAACAAATAACTCTTTGCTTCTGTTTATACATAGTTGCTGAGAACACACTAAATTAGATTCGAAAGTATTTTCCAGTCAGTTAAGTTAACTATCCATAAACAATGAATTCTGCAGCATAGCATAGCCAGCAGCGTGTTAAAGGTAATACTATACTTGCTTACTAGAGATGCAAAATTTGTTCGGGTTTAACAGTTTCGGGATTTTTGGCATGTAGTTTAACGATCCCGCAATACTATTATGAGGTATGTTCGCTGTTAGAGAGATTGAAAAACGTGAAGGAATTGTATCGGAATCGATCTGGCCGTAAAATAAAAAACAATTGATTGGATTTTCAATATACGTACTTTTTATTTAAAACGAAAGTTGAATGCGAATGGTGACCTAATTTTTTTTCTTCAAAATTTGTGGATTTTTTTTTTAAATATTGCCAATTAACAAATATTAAATACTAGCAGGGTACCCGGCGTTGCTCGGGATGTAAGTAGTTAGGGGGCCTTTCAAAATCAATAATATACTTTAAGATTTCATATTTATATAATATAGCTGACCCGGCAAACTTCGTTCTTCCCGAAATAGATTTTTTTATTAATTTTTCACTACTTCATTGTGCATACAACTTCAAAAATATAAAATTTTAGTATTCCGTTTAAGGCTACACGATACACAAAATTTTTAGTTTTCTGTCCCGGAGCGTAAGTAAATAGCGAAAAAAATTTTCCTACATGGGAACTATTGATATCATTAATCAATTTTCAGGTCCTAACTTTAAACGCTTTTACGATAACCCCACTTTTTGCGCCAAAATTGTTTTGATATCATTTAGCTCTATACCAATTTCCAGGTTCCTGCCTTAAATACATTTAGAGATATTTAGCTTGAAAAATTAGTATGGGAGCTGCCACGCCCACTTTTTCGTTATACCCAGTTGTTTTGGAGGTGGTAGGGATCGATCCCATATAACCCCTTACCGAGTTTCAATGGTCTAACATAAATACTTCCAGAGATACTGACAATGGAAAATTCCATTTGTATGGGAGGGGCCACGCCCCCTATATATATCAAAATATGTTTTAGCCTGTGACCATCCCTGGAAGATGTACAGTGGGTGTGTAAAATTTGGTTACGATCGGTTTATAAGTTTAGGACGCAAGTCGATCTATACCTATTTACATAATTTGAATTTTATATATATAGAAGATGAATCACCATTATCAACAACAAATTATAAATATTGCGTTGTTACTAACATTTTTGCAACCTCGAAATTAAAAAAGCACGGGATAGTGCAATAGCCAGTGGCATCTCTAGAACATGCATACAATCGGGCGTTGATATATACATACCTACGTACACAAAATTTCGAACTTTAGCCAAAGCTTTGGACAAATTTGTGCTCTTGATAAATTATTGCAATGCGGGACCGTGCTAATGAAAGTTGTTGAGCCAGTATAAAAAAATGAGCGTCGGATGTCGTCAGTGAAAGTACAAAAGCTCCTATTGCACTTGTCCAAACCGCTAAACCGGCATTTTTGTGGAAAATTTTCTGAACACGCTTTTAGAGTTTATTCACAAGAAAGCTATATGCTGATTCAGAAAAGTCTTCAGTAAAAAGGACTTTACGAGAACTTATTCCATAAAATAGAAATGTTTCTCAAAATTAAGCAATTTACAGACGAAAACGACTCCATAAATAAAATGTCATGAGGATATGAAAGTAACTAGTTTACTTCCACTACTATTACAACAAAGATATGACCGGGTATCTATGTATGTTAGATGCCCAAAACCATTAAGCTCCAATTAAGTAACATTGACAACCATTTTTATCGATTGGATGCAAATTAGACAACTAAAACGTTTTATAACCTCTAAAAGTTAGAGTAATACTCGAGAAATGTTGGAGAAACATAGTTTTCAAACGAAATCAAGATTTATCCACAAATAGGGAAAATCATGGTATCCAGTCGTATTCTAATGTTACTCCATTACTCCGATTCCTACTGAATTCCCGAGACCACATCCTTCGATTCTTTTTCCATCATCGTACCGGACCCCAAAATCACGCTTACCGATTTCTCAAAATAGTTGAAATTGCCCGTATTCTGCTTCCGGACTTGAGGAAGATTATTCCTCCTTTTCCATAATGGATATCTTCATTTCCCCTTCATTTCTGCTTTTTCTCTGCCTACACGCAAAAAATTTTAGTCTAAATTAAAAACGTTTTTGGGCTACATATTGACCAAACCAAACTTGGTTTAGAATTAAATTTATGCCGGTTGTCATAGAAATGCGCTTAGTAAAAATTATTTTAATTTTAAACCGAAGATGTTTTTAATAATTTTTTGTTGTTGTTGTTGTTGTTGTTGTTGTTAGCAAACCCTATGTGTAACCCCATCTCTTCTTATATTCCTCTTTGGCTCTCACTTAACACAATAGTAATAATAGACTTTGTGGTTAAGTGCTAAAAAATTATGAATGGTTATGACTCTACCTCTTCACTGATTACCTAACATTTCTTTCAACCTTTCGTCCTTCTCCCCGCCCTTCCAAAACATAATGTCTTATCTCACTCTATATATTTTCAATGCCCTTCGCTTTTTTCCCATTTTGCGCACCCCTAGCTTTTGCTCTTCCTCTTAATTTTTCTATTAACAGATCTCTCTATTTTCCCCGAAGGTTCAGGGTTTGATGTTTAAAGTCTTCTACCGTATATGTGGTTACACAAGGTTGCGGAATAATGCTTATATAATACATATATCCAACCCGAAGCCTAGTTAGAGAGGCTTGCATATTCCTCGGCAGGTTGCGTTATTCTTCGGTAGTCGCGCTTACATGAGCAGGTAAGCTGAAACTATTAACAATCAACAGACCCAAGACCTTAACACGGTTTAATGCTGGGCTGTCTTGCACACCCCAATTAGTGAATCAGATTGCCGTACATTCCATCGTTGACAATGAAAACTTTAGTGCAGTGCAGAGATTGGAATAATTAGATAGCGAGTCCGTCACATCATTCAATTGGTTTTTGCTGACATTTAATTTTCCAAATACATGGAGTTACAATTTGTCGTAACGCAACAAACCATGCTCTTTGCAAACGAAGTTGTAATGCCCTAAGCGCCATAACCACTGGGTATATGGTTAGTGATTTGTATTTATTGCAATTTTTGCCATGACCCAGCTACTAAAACTCTGCAGACACACTTGAAGCAAATGCAAAAGCAACTTCGTTAATGACCAACTCGAAACAACAGTGGAAAGCAACAACAACAACGGCATGGGCGAGATCATCAAATAGACAAGGCTATGGTTTTTGTTGTCATTGATGCTGTTGATGCTGACGTCGACCCACTGAAACCTTGAACTGCACGAAAGTTAGAGATAGCTTGCGCTTACATATCCACACGCAAAATGTAAATAAATAAGGTTGTGTATTTCCTATGCCGGTTTAAAAAGTTAACCAACTCGAAAATTAAAATTTTTTAAATTTTATGGTAAAAGTAAAAGTTCCAAGGGTATCTACTAGCTGACCCAGCCAACTTGGTACTGGCCGAAAATTCTCAATTACACCATACCAATTTGCAGATCCCTACCATAAATCTTAAAAAATCAAGATGTCTCTATTTTTTCCGTGATTATGGTATTGATATCGAATATCCCCATAGCTATTTTCAGATTTCGCTTTGAATAATTTTAGATATTCTCAGCGTGAAAATTGAATTTGAATGAAAGCTGTCACTCCCAATGTTGCGCGTTTCTGTGGCAGTGTTGCTGTGGTTTTTATAGCAACAAAAACCCTCCCCTAATCTTTGATGTCGGTACTGCTCGACTGTCGTGGTAGCAATTTGGTTCAGCCAGAGGATGCTTCTAAGTCCTGTTATCCCTCCTTTCGTAAGGAAGGAGAATATGGGTAAAGAGAGGCATCATATCCGTAGCTCAACCATTGCGTCACGTTTTACGGCCGGTATGCCTATCTGGGGCACATTCTAAACTTCCACAGGGCATTCATCATTAAGTGGTATATGAGAATGGATGTGGTTGTCAAATAATTGTAATTGACACAAATATACCCTATATTAATACAAATACTTCACCCTTTTTCATACACATATGTAT
Organism: Sphenella marginata; assembly: GCA_951509765.1. Classification (NCBI taxonomy): domain Eukaryota; kingdom Metazoa; phylum Arthropoda; class Insecta; order Diptera; family Tephritidae; genus Sphenella; species Sphenella marginata. The sequence continues at coordinate 39,271,050 of OX608081.1, read as the reverse complement.
CTTAAACACTCTGTTGAGTCATGATTAAACCTTTTTAAATGTACTGGTTGTCAAACCCTTTTATCGAGTAAATCTAAAAACTTCACCACACCAAATCTTATTGGCATTTATTGTCTGCAGAATAATTGAGTCAGTTTTTTTTTATTATTATCTTAGCATGGAATGAAGCAAATCAATTCACTTAACAAATGCAAATCTTCAACCTCTGCAGTGACAAATGTGATTAGTTGTGTCGTGAACTTTTGACAACCATTATATTAAGTTGAAAATACAAATACACTCATTTGTTTTCCTACATACAAACAAACTTCACTATATATAAAATAAATAACATTGTACTGATTTGGCATAGAAGTAAACTATTTTCAATATATTTAAATAATGCAGTGATGGGAAAAATATTGAGAAACTCACTACCAGTTTCACGAAACAATTTAAGTGAAGAATGATTTTGTCGATGTCCGATTTTATATGAAATTTGATTAAAAAATAATTTTAATAATGTTCAGAGATGTTCCAAAAGTGGCTATAACCTGATACAATTGATAAATAATTAGGATGTGTCTTGGATAGAAGAGTATAAAGAGAGATGCTTATACATACCTGAAAATCTCTGGGTTCTAAAGAAATGGCAAAGGTATAAACAGTGAGTGCAACTCAAAATGGTTCACTTAGGTTTTCTACATAAATACTAAAACTTCTTCCGAAAACCAAAAATAATATTGAAAAATCGAAAACACCTCGTGGGACTTTTGAAATTTGAGGCAAAAAGACTGTCAAAAATTGGGTTTAATTTTCGGGATGGTTTTTTTTTACAGTTATTCAATTTATATGGAAGAATATTAAAAACTACGCCTAAAAAAACTGCCATAAATTAAAACAATTTGCATGAGGGTGTTTGCTACCATTTTGGTATTGTGCCACAGCCTATAGACACTACCAAAACTGATAAAAACCCGTTGAAATTTATGGAGTTCGAAGTTATAGCACCACTCTCATGCGAACAATTCAATATGACCAAGTAGAACTTTCTTGCGAAAATATTATTAAAAAAAGTATAAAAGAATTTCGTGTTGAATAGTGTCACTGATTATATGACCACCACTGTACATATTGCACCAGACACTTCATATTTGCCATAGCAACTGCATTATCTATGTTTGAGTATGTTTGAATGTTGTTGTTTCGTGCGCTTGGCTGGGAGTGTCAAACTGTTAAGTGATTTGAAAACCTTAACTGAGTTATTTTAGTCGTAATTTGCTGAAACATCAATTGAATGTGTGCAATGCCACAGAAATATCACTGCAAAGACAATGTCGCTAATGGTTTTCGCTCGAAATTGATTGTGGATAAATATTGTTGAATGGTTTGGACACTTTTATGACCGCACAAAGTGCCTTGTGCAGCTAAGTGAAGCTATAAAATGCCAATAAAATCGAAACATTTTCAATTATTTCCTTAGTTTTCCATTTTATATGAAGGAATTAACAGTAAACTAGAGCAATTAGACACCATCGCACTTACTTTTTCCACTAATTCAAGATTGCAATGTTGGACAAAGTTTTATATTTGTTGTTGACTTATACCTATGTACGTAAAGTTTGCATCTTAAATGGATTGACTGAGCACAACCAAAACATCCGGAAATGGTAAAGGACTAATTATTATTTAGGTATATTGCGAGGGGAGATCTCTAACCCCAGCTCAATACAGGTCAATGTCAAGGATATTGAGAGGATGTAGAGGATACGTAGGGAGAAATGGAAGTAATACGGTATAGTACACTATTTTATTCCTCAATACCACAAATACGCTTAAATATTAAGAATACATTATGAGAGTTGTAGAGAGAACCTAGGAGTTCTCACTTTGTACCCCTGCGGGTAGGGGTTAAGAATATGCCCGCGGTACCCATAAAGGTCGTAAGAGGCGACTAATATGCACAAAGGTAATGATGTGGAACTCGATGACTGATATACGGATGATGCCTCTCACCTCTCATTACCCGTCTTCTCTTTCCTCTCGGTCATACTAAATCGATGCCACGACAGTCGGGCAGCACCGTAAGGGAGTACCGGAGCGTACCGGACTCATATCCGACCAAGGACTGTCATTTCGACAACACTCCCCCAAACCTTCGAGGAGTGATTTTTTTGCAATGTAAGATGGATTATTTAGAGACCGACACTCTGATGGAAGACCAATTTAAAACGGATTAGCGACTCTCTTTAAACCCCAGCTAAACTCTATACTGGGTACGAATTATATATTTCCCCTCGAAATGCTCATGCAAGGGTTCCGAGATGTGATTATCATACAGTGCATCCCAGATCAGCTTAATTAATGCCTTTGGAAATGTGTTTAGTTAAAACTGAATTTTGCCTCAAGGTCTGTTCGGACATTGTAATGGAGGGGACGAGCCCTATCATAAGGAAAAATAAAAGTAGAACAACTACGGCTATTTATCTAAACTTTCTCTTTTCGTTACAAGTTAAAAATGAAAATACGTCTATTTATCTACATTTCTGTGAACAAACTTAGGCACACATATACATTTACATATTTACTTAATTTATTAATTGGTTCGTTAGCCTTAGCAGCAGGCCGTAGGCGGCATGCGGCATGCGGCACGGTGACCAACATAATCGCCTACGAGCTTCAATGTATGAGTGTTGTTGTTGTGGATGCTACATTTTAAAGTTTCTCCCTGATGGTTAAGTTTTTTTTCTAATTATACATAAGCAAAATTCTATTTATATATTGTCTGCATACATAGATACCTTGGACTGGTCTCAAACTAGTTAAAAGTAGAGCAAACAAACCATAGTTGAATTGAGGGAGATGGGTTCACATTTGGAAAGTTCAGAGGCTCACATGTTCATGACGGAAATGTCAAAGCTTTGGTAGAAGTTCAACTGCGATTCTCCAATCCAGACCAGTCCAGATTTGCCTAAGCATTGATTTAATCTTACAATTTTCCTAGTTTGTAGACTAGTTTCATATTAGTTAAAAAATAAGTAGTTGTGTACTAGTTGGCTAAGTGCTTTGGTGTTCAACTGCGGGGTATATATAAATTACTGCTGCCTGCTTATTGTTGTGTTGCAAGCTCATTTTGTTCTTGTTTGAAATAAAGATACCACAAGGTCAGTTGCGTTGGATGCAAATGTATGTTTGTATGGAAATAAAAAAAATATTACCCCATTTCTTTTCGTCGTAATATACGGATGTGCAGACATTTATGCATACCTATATCTAGCATATTGTGTGATTATATGTATGTAAAATGATGCAGATTGAGTACTAAAAAATGCGCAAAATAAAGGGGACACAGGTAGCTGACAATTTTTCTTTTGCGCCCTCGATCATTTCATTCTTAGGGTCCGACTCACTCAAAAATTGTAAAATGAATTTCAGAATAGTCAATTGTACTTCAGAAATTGTGAAATGTATTTCAGAAGCTGTAAAATGTTCTTTAAAATAGGCAATCGTACTTCAGAGACCGTCCTTAGCTGGATATGAACCCGGCTCGCCCCGACTGGCTTAATGAGCAGTGAAACATTCTAGGATCCCAAGGAAGGTAAGGTGGCTATTGAGGGGTGAGAGACCTCATATTGGTTGATCAACCATAGTGCAATTTTCGATCTCCGAAGTACATTTTACCAATTCTGAAGTACAATTGACTATTCTGAAATTCATTTTAAGGTTTCTGAAATACAATTGACCATTCTGAAATTCATTTTACCATTTCTGAAGTACAATTGATTATTCTGAAGTTAATTTTATGGTTTCTGAAAATCATTTTACGGATTCTGAAGTACACTTGGAAAAGGTGTAGTGCGACACATATGTACATATACTCTCTACAAATGTATGTAGATATAAATGTCCGCTTTGGTAAGTTTAAGATTGCAATAATACATAATTTTGGACCAAAGAGCTACATTTAAAATGTATTTCTGCTATGATCACAGACTTCTACAAAAACTCTTCCCGTAGGTTCCACTAACCCGTAGGAGAAATTAACAAATCCACCACACTTTTTTGGAGAGCGCCTACCTTTATTTTATTCGACAGTTGATTAAGTTTAAATATCTGCGAGCTATAAAGAGTATGAAAACTCGTTTAATGGCACCATAAATTGCCGTGCGGAAAGTGTCGAAAAGTATGGACAACAACACAAAAAATTCTAAATTACTGTTGAAAATTTTAACAAAAATATATATTCACACTGCAACAGGGCAATATTTCATAGCTTAAATGTGCAAAAAAGTGAAAAATATACACTTGTAAAAATATTTATCGCTCAATGCCAACCAGCTAGCCAGGCAACCACACACACACACGCACACACACACACACCATGCAACTCATCAGCAAAGCAAACGGTTCACCCACCAAATTGAGTGCTCACGCTCATAAATTTTCGAGTTGGCACACGAGTGCACCCACAGTGAGTGCATGAAATAATATGAAAACACAGTGCATTATAAATGTAAAACATGACACTAACATTTTCATAAACATACATACATACAACGAGTTGTTACAGTGACGGGCGACGAACGGCGGCATGTGACCGCATGCTGTGCTACCGGCATTACAGTGACTGAATGGCGCAATGAGGATGTAGGGGCGAAGGCAATGGCTATTTGGAGATTACGCTCGATGCTAAAAATTTGCATAGTTATTTGGTTATGTTGTTGCGCTCTTTATTTATTAATTTAATCAAACGCAACGCTTTACCAATTTTAATAAAATTTATAGAAACTATTTTTGAGTTATTCCATATTTGTTGATGAAGGATTTTGCAAAAATTGTAGTGTAAATGCTTGGGAGATACACCTTTATGGGGTACCAGATCGCTATTTTCAAAAACACAAGCAATGAAAAAACGTGACGCATATGTATCTCAAGATAGACCTCCAGCAAAGAAACCATTCAAAGCCTTGCAATCTATATATATTTGACGAGCTATACCCCACATAGCCTAAATAATTCCAACGATATGGACTATGGACGCCCTCTTTTCCGGTATCTCCTGTTTTCATGCAGGTTTTAGGGATTACTCATATAACTCCTAACCAAATTTCAGTGGTCTAACCAAAATACTTCCAGAGATATGGACTATAAACTCCAGTTGTATGGGAGGTGCCACGCCCGTTTTATCGTGATGCCCAGTTTTCAAATTCCATTTGTATGGGAGGTACCCCTATATATATCAAAATATTTTTTAGCCTATGGCCATCCCTTCGTTTAGGAGTCAAGTCGGTCTATACCTATATAATTTCTGTTGTGTCTGACGTTGTTCTGCCTAAAATTTGACGTGCCTACTTGTAACAAATTATTCTCTCTTCCCGCCACACTCTTCCTTTTTCTTTCTTTGCCGACCGCTACTCTCTCTTGCTCTTCTTTACTCTTTTCATTTTCCTCTAACACCGCCTCTATATCTCCTGTATTCCTACCCCTATTCTTTTCCTATTTACTTTGCGGATACTAATAAGTTCTTAAATGCGATGATATATCGAATTAACTTCTATTTGATCCTGATACCACCCTCTGTTTCCAAAATTTGTTTGATATGTGAAACAAATATCGAAATACATATAAAATATATTTAACTCAAACAAATATATTCCTGGCTTTGCTTTTCCAAATACCTTAAGTGAGGTACAAACAAAACACAGAAATTGTGGGCGTGGTACCACCCAACTTTGTAACTCTTGACTAAGGGAGTTTGGAAAGCACTTGAAATAACTATCATTATTGATCTGAAGTCACTTGGATTATTATGTAGAATTATTGTTTTTAGCGCCTGGAGTAATGACAGATTTTTACCATTCGTCAGGAAAACACGCAGTTGTAAAGCAATGGGTAATTGTAAGAGTTAGGGTGTCCAGTATAATAAAAGGTAATACAAATTTCACAAATCGAAGGGATACTCCATCATTACCTACTGCATTCGATTTAATCATCATAACATCGAAAGCGAAAAAATTAGGCCGGCATTCCAAAATTAATATCCCTTTTTCTAACACTGACGGGCCAGTTTGTTTTCAAATGCCCCACCTAATACGGAGAGAGCGCCTTCGCCTATCCCGAAACCAATTCCCCTGTTCCTATTTTAACACTACTCCGAATGCAAGCCAAGGACACCAGCTTGTGGTCGCTTACAGCACGTTCACTGTTTGCCGGTTAAGATAACATTCGCCTCCTGCATCAGTGAAATGCAACTTTTGCTTTGGCCTGTGCCAACTGCTCATATGTTCTGAGCTCGAAAACAGGAAGTTATGGACTGATACGAATGTTGCGCCATGTTGTCGAGCATTTCTGCCTACACCGTAGACGAGGCTTTTTTCCTTCTCCGAGAGGAGTGCATAATGCCAAACAAAGTGTTCATATTAAAAATTTGATTTCCATTTATTCACATGTGTTGGAATTTACATGGTAAATCTCGCGTAAAGCCTCGTCATTTATTCGTCTCAATGGCCGCTACAACTGAATAATGCAATCATTTGTAACGAAATATTATATTTACATACATTTTCATTCAATATCGAATTTTATTGCGAGCGAAGTCAGAGAAAGATGCACAGAAAAAACCACGAATTTCATGTGGAGCCCACAAACATTCGACACTGCAAGACAAGGAAGCCGTACAGGCGTGAAGAGGATAAGAGGTGCAAGAAAAACAGGAAATGAAACAACATTGAATGATGCAAGGTTGTAGGTCAATTCATGGAAAATAATGTTAAGTGCAATGAGTGGAATGAAAGATGGCATAACATTCGTTTGCAATGCAAGAAACGCAGGCAACACTGCCCATGAGTAGAATGGTTGGACGAAGAGTAAATGGAAAATAGAATGCCCATATTGGGCTGTACATTCTAAACTCAAAGTGGTGTAGTCTTGAGCTTTAGCAAAAGCTTATTTTTATAAAAATCAATTCACCGCCATTAAACTAGTAATTAAAAGTTAGACTAACTAATAAAAATATAGTGCGCCCGTGGTCGAAATTCAACTACATAACTGCTCGCGCTCTCAAGAGAGCCGAATCTTAACCAGGATCAATCTAATAAGCAAAATGTATGACAAGTTAATGACGCATAGTGAGAGCAGAGTACCACAATACCATGCATGACATGTCTACTCACACAACAACGGCTATATGTATATGTATGTAGGTGAATACGTGTTCTGCATTTGTGTTGGTGTCATTTTTAAACTGATTTTTCAATCTTAAAACAATTTTTTTAAAAATTCTATTCGATTGATTGCACTTCTGCTTGGATAGGCCAATCCATACATATATATTTGTTTATACCTTAGACTTTTAGTTTGACTTTAAAGCAGGACAATCTGTCTGATAACGCACAATAGTTGTTTCTCGTACAAATCCATAAATTTATCAAATGTAGACTTTAATATTTTTCTGGTTTTTCAGGTAGTTGGCGTTTACCAATTAGTTATTCTATCTCTCCAAAAAGAAGAAACAAATGTTAAAGATAATAAAGTTAAACTTCAACAAAAAAAAAAAAAAAAAAAAAATTACGAGTCACGCTAATATCTATAAGTACATACATATATGTATCGATGTATGTATGTATGTTCATGCAATTTTAATTAATATTAAAAAGTGTATGGATATTTTTGTTTTCATTTGGCCCATTTGTTTTTGGATGACTCGCATTCACTGCCGCTCAATGTTTATGTAATCAGCGAGATACATAGTTTGGTGTAAAAATAATGGAGCGAGGAAGAAGTCTGAGTGCCACCAAAAGCATTTAGTAGTCGTATTCAAAAGCCACATTCACTCTCGCCTTCATTGCCAAAAAAATTTAAAAAATTCCAAAAAAAAAAAAAAAATGCAAAACTGTAAAGCAAACATACACAAATTTGGCAAAGGTACTTTAGCTTTTCAGAAAATGCGACGAATGGAGGAAAAATCTCAGAAATTTATGTTTTTCTTTTGATATTGGGCGCCACGTTGTCTTGCCAAACCGCAACGCATCTACAGTTAGCTTTGTAACTACAACTTTTTTTTGCGCCACCATCGCTGCCGTCGTCGCCGCCATCACTCACTCTGACCAACTTTCACACAACATTACCATCAGCAAAGAGCCAGGCAGCCAAAATATGTGAGGCATAAAATAGCAAACACAAAAGCCAGCCATAAAAGGAAAAAAAAAAAACAGAAAAAAGTTATTCTTGGAAGCTGTGAGTACTAAACAGGGGATGTTCCATTGTGACGGGTGTGACCATGATAATTTTGGTTATAATTTTCCAAAGCACAAATTTCAGGTAGTTTGGTTATTTCCATTAGATAAAGATGGGCACGACCCAGCAGAAAGGACCGCTTAAAATTTCAAGTTTAAACAACATCTCAAGACATGCAACCTCTCCGGCGGAGTCGGCAATTATGGTCACCCCTTAAGACCCTATCACACCCGACAAAATACAATGCGAAGGTTGCCATCACATTTGGCTACAACGGTAAATCGTACTGCAGGAAATGATCGAGCTGATCGAGCTGATCGAGCTTCTGTTGGCGACAATTCATAATGCATCCATTTGCTGATAGGACCAAGTGAGTGATAAACACACCGCAGTGCCCATTACCGTCTCCGTCGCAGAGGTTAAAGAAGCCATAATGAAGGCCAAACCCTCTAGATCCATGGGATCTTGTTTGAACAACTAGGCCACGAGGGGCATTCTTGCTAACTAGATACTTTCATCATCCCTGAGATCTGAAAACAGGCGATAGTAGTTCCCCTACTAAAACCAGGGAAGCCCGCGAACCAAGGAGAATCCTATCAGCCGATTTCCCTCCTCTCAACGGTTGTGAAGTTATTAGAGAATACTCTGCTCCCATATTGCACTGAAAACCCGCATCTGGCCTACCACCAACATGGGTTCCCAAAAGCACACAAGACGACATCCGCTCTCAGCGCCATTACGACGCAAATTAATCACAGGACGGTGATCGTGTCACTTGACCCTACCAAAGCTTTTGACATAGTCAAGCCACCGAGACCTGTAAGAGATACCTCTCCCCACCGCCCTAAAAAGGTGGATCTAAAACTAATGAAACGGTCGGCAGGCGTTGGTAAAACTCAGAAACATGAAATCGAAATCGCAGAATCAAACAAGTGGTGACCAGAGGGAGCCTCCGCTGCTTAATAATAGCTTCCGGCAAGGCCTTGCCATTGACAAACTCAATACAAGACTTTTCCAGCTTTTTCGCTGGGTGGAATCTGGCCCTATTTCCGATGGCGACTCTCCTCACGACATGGAACTCGCAGATGGAATACCTTTACCTACTGTCAACCACCCGAAGATCTTAGGTTTGAATTTTAGCAACGGACTCATATGAGCTAGTCACGTCACCGCAATAGCTTCAAAGGTACAGAGTCGCAATAAGATCCTCAAGTCATTGGTCGACAGCACTTGGGGCAAAGGATGGGATTCATGGGATGACGTCCTGTCCCCTAGAGATATAAGGAAGCATCTTCGTATGCACTATGATGAGATCCGCGTAACCATGTAGCTAGACATATCCCTCAGATCTCGTCCTACTAAGCCCGTAATAGATATTCAACCACCCGAGTTAGCTGAGGATGAACGTGAACTTCCGAGGGAGACTAGAGTCATGCTAGCAGGTTAAACTCTTAATTATCCAGACTGAACCCCACTAAACCAAAAATTTGCCCCCTCATGATACTTAAAATCTCCTTTCCTGCTCAATCGAATTTACACTTCTAACACCAATATAACTCTGGTCCAAGTGGCTTTCCATGTGACGGGTGTGAGCTTGTATGCAATCCCCCAGCTGTTCAACAAATCATTCTTGCGTTACATTCCAGAAACCTTCTGAGAATTCAGTACGTTTACAATAACACCAGTCGATAAAACCAAATATTATTGATATAATTTCAGATAAGGAATTTATTTATATCCAGACAAGGCATTTTTAATTGGAATTACCCACAGTAAAGCGACTTATTGAGCATGGTTCAGCATCACTGACTGTTTGGTTGCTGCTACCACCACTTCCGCGCTCATGTTGCTGCTGCTATTGTTGTAGATCGTTATTGTGGTTGCATTGGTAATAAAAAATTAAAAGCAAAAATATTGCATATTTTACTTCCGTTTGTCGCAGTGACTATGGTAAGTGCCTATGGGAAGAGTGTAGAATGGGGTGTAAAAGTATGTCAGAACGCAATGCAAATATTCACTCTTCTGGGCCTTGTAATTGCAGTTGTTGCAACTTGTTTTTGGCGGAGCTGAATCTCTTTGGAACTTATTGACGTCACATATGGAATTCGCATTGTCACACGAGGGTGCGATAAAAAGTTTCTGGTTCAGGATACTTCTTTGTAATATTGTAAGATAGATACCTGTATGGTTTGTGTATGAATAAATAAAAGCTATGTCGGTTGTCTCTAAAATTTTACTTTTTCTATTCAGTTAAAAACTTTAAATAGTTAATTTAATAACTATTAAAAAAAAAACAATAAAAATTAACTTAAGAATAAAATCGTTCTATTGAGGCTACAAGTTACTACCAAGGGTCTGTTTTAAAAAGCATTTACTGAGAGAAAATTCCTTAGCAGAAAGTATAAGCAGGGATCATCGTTTTATTAATCTTGGAACACTTCCTTGCGAGTATGGGGTTGCTCTCCATTGTTCCCTATACTTGTGTTCCCTTTCAACGGAAAATGGCGTAGTTGAGTTTCTTTAAAAAAGGGTATACATTTTAGTCAGGAGCTTTCCTTTATCATTTAATATTGAATATTTCAAAAACGCTCCAGACGAACTAGATTATCCAGAGTTGTTCAATATTGATGGCACTATTGGTACTATCGATTAACTAACGCTATATCAAAACCCTATAATTAGGTTGTATATACTTTAGGGCGGGTCGATTTAAAAATCGCACATTGCTCTGTGAAAATCGTATTCTAGGGATCAAAATAAGCAACTTTGCCGAAGGAACCATATGTCTTAAACGAATTCTGATGTCTCCCAATTTGGGTAGAACTTTTAAAAAGTTATTTCGATATTTAAGCTTCCGTTGTGTGATGTAGTCTACCCAAGCCAATTCGATTTTTGAAGATGTATATCTTTTTTTTTGCTAAGTTTTGAAAAATCGGAGACAATATGCCATACAGGTTTGTTAACTAAAGCTTCTGTGTATTTTATAAAAATTATCAGTAAACTGATTAGGAAAAAAATACATTTTACACAAAAACTTCATATGCTACGGAAAGTGGCCTGCACAGACCACCACTAGAATTTTGGGATTGTCAAGTACGTTACTCGGTTCTATGACAAGCGAAAGTGTATGTATAAGTGAAAGTGTTTGTTAGCAAGTTAAGTTATTCATTCGCTCTCAGCGCATTTTCGACATCTTTACTAGTTTTAAAAAAACAAAATTTGGGATCAGTAGTGGAATTCACTGACTTATAGAGATGCGATTTTGTAGCCTGCATTATCGATTGTGCCAATCACTAACTTATCTATAACGATTCGGGGTAAATATTCCTAATCCGGCGAAAAAATGTACACAAAATGACAACCTCCAATTATGTGTTGTTTACTTACCGACACACGAATGTCGATATACAATGGTTGGTAAATGCCGAATTCGTTATATTCTTCGTTAAGGTAAAATGTCGATTGCGAATTTCGCTGTGGATTTTACTACAGGCCGCAAATATCGGCCGTTACGTTTGGTTTTATTTATTACATGCTATCATTTTTATTGTGTATGATTGATTTTGTTTTTGTGTTTTTACAATCTCTATTACATTTAGTATTGATTATAGACATAACTTTTTCACCAGTCGAAACCCAAAACACGTTTCGTTTTCATAGGTGGCCTGGCCAGGTGACATTTAACAACGAAAGTATAAAAACCTTCACACAACGGACGGTTGTTCTTTAGCATAGCTAACGGACTATTTTTTGTAATAACTGGTTAGATAATGATATATAGTTTGAAATATAGAGATGGAGTAAAATCGGGTATCTACTTTTAACACCAAACATCTTGATACCAACGAAAATAGACGTCTGCTTATGGGTTTGGTTGTCTGATGACACAGATTTATTAATATGCCTTGTCAAAAGAAGGCGGGTTAGCATGCAAATATAAATATTTAAAAAAAAAATTGGCTTTGGTATTTTTTTCATTTACGAGTCAACTGCTAAAACACGTCCAAAATTATCGAGAAAGGTGTCAAAATACGCGGCTTAACCTCGGTATCAATAATCCGAAATCGAAATTTAAATTGATTGTGTCAGTGAAAATTTACTAACAAAACGCCAAAAAATGAGCCAGGTCAAATCCTGATTTGGGCCCGATCCATGTTTTTTACGTGCAGAACACCTTTCCTTCGGCCCCCGCGCGCTAAAAAAATAACCTTCATCCGGTTCAACCCCAGCTAAGCGATCCCAATTATTTTTCTTAATTGTAAGGTCCACATGAAAATGACAGAAAGAAAGAACTTTAAGTGCAAAAATCTCCTCACAAAAACAAAAATTCAAAAATCTGCTTCCGTATTATAGTTACTGAGGTCAAAACGCGTCTTTTGATCCTCTTTTTCGTGTTTTAGCAGTTGTCTCCTAAGGGAAACAAATACCGAAGAAAATGCTTCGATTGATTTTCATTAATCTGTAAGAAAAATGGTGGATTTTTTTTTTTAAAGAACTGGTAGTACGAAAAGTACGGAACACGATTTCTGTCAGATGGCTAATCAAACGGGGAAGAAGAAGAAGTGGAACTACCTTCAAATGTTTCTGCCATGCGAGATTCTACAATTACAATTTTTACACCCCAAAATATAACCAAGGATTTCAAAGTCACTATTGACAACTGCATGAAGTTATCTAATATTTCAATACCAAATTCTTGCAAAGTTTTTCTGCAGGTGTCCTTTGGATGTTATCTTTCTTCGGCATCATCGAGTTAGATCAAGGAGCCTCCCAAAGGTTCACACGTAGACACATACATACATATGTGAATAGAAACACGTAACTGCAGCCAACATGTTATGTAGTTAGCTCGGCTGCATCAGATATGAGTTTCATATCTTGGTAGGTAAAAATGTCTATACATTTCGGTAACTTCAAGCATTTGGCCGCATTGAAATGTGGCGTGTTAATGCGGTTATGTCAAACATATGCACCTCCGAATCTATGTATGTACACGCCTATGTGAGCTTATGCAGGCATGACTAAATGCCTGAGTGCTTGCGCTAAGTGCCCCTGTAGGGAAGTGAGCTAACTTTAAGTTAACTACAAGCTAACCTTTTTTCTACTTTACATAGATTTTTACTGACTACTTTTACATGACGAGTTTTTTGCTGGCAAGTATTTTTATCTGTTATTGAAGTATTTTAAAACATTTTAGATACAAGTTTTCGATTGAACACTGAATGACTTTGTAACAAACTAATAGTCGGCCACAGAATTCCTCACAGGTCTTGTGCGTTGACAAACTAAAAATGCTTGTACGTGGCACCAAAAACATGTAGCAGAACATATTTTTCCAAAAGCTGAAAAAAAAGAAAACGTTAGCAGACAGTATTCGTTTGTGTATGCAGTTGCCAACTTTCGTACTTTGAAACAAAAATGGTACTTTTGTCTGCTGTTTTTTTTTCTTCTTGCTTGGTTCTTTTTATTTAGCGTTGGTGTTACAACAATAATATTTAAGTAATCTTAATAGGTAATTCATTGAAGAAAAAATCGATTACACCTCCGCTTTCTAATTTCTTTTTGCAAACGCGATGATCATTACTGTGAGGAAGAAAGTTTTTAAACCACAAAATTTTGCTTGAGGTTAATCTAGTAAATAATATGTATAAAGCTCCAAATAGCTCAACATCTACATATCAATATGAAATTATTTTCATAATGAATGTGAAACAAAGCCATTATGGGATAATTGCACATTTGGTAATATCACATGTGATTATAATGCACCACATGACATTTCTAAGACATCGCATAAACCAAATAGCATTTTCCTTCTGAAATTTTGAATTTTTATTATGGTCCGATTAAGTTAATATTTATTATTATTATTTAAAATATTTAATAAGGTCTTGTTTTTTAATATATGACTGTATGACCTATGGCTTTATTGCACCGCTCTCCTATCAGTTCACTATATTTTCGTGTTTCAATTTATGCTCCTTTTTGTTATTACAGAAACGAGTATTTATTCTTACTTACTAAAGGGTCCAGGGTTCTTGTTTTGTAAAAGCTTCAAATTCATTATGATATTTCGAATTAAATCGATTGTATCATAGATGGCTACTCAGTATGGAGTGAAACGGTTGCTCACGCTCCTAAACTTTTTCTATCGAAATTTAGCAATTCGAGTGGGTGTGGCAACCATGTTTGCCGCAGGTGCAGTTTAGTTCGTGCAAATCTTTGGCGCCTATTAAGTGCAAATTTATATCCGTGTTAATATGCATGTGTGCCTGTATGCGTGTATGTGTATGAGCATGCTTGACGGCTATAAAATATGCGCAACGCTACTTTTAATTTCAAATGTTCAAAAGCAATAAAACGTTGCACTTTTCTCTTGGTAAAAACAAAAACCCTCAAGCTTGCGAAATGCAAATTTACCAAACAAAAAAGTTTCCGAAATTGGAAAAATTGTATTTCTATTGTTTTCATATTAGAGAATTAGTGTACTATTTGGCAACATTTGGCAATAATTAAGGATTATTTGGTTGCCCCTTTGGCGCTTTTTGTCATAGTTCAAGGGTTGGAAAGTTTGAGGTTGGATTTAAAAAGAAAATCTAAGCAGTAAAATGCATGGGCACATTTCTTTTTTTTTTGTGTCAACTTTTGACCGCAATTTGACATTTCGTTTGCTCTGCTGTCGTTGCATGTAAAATTTATTACACGTTAATTACTTTTAATTTTTACCGCACGGCACACACCGATTAGACGATGGCGCAGGAGCTACCATGCTGTTTTGACACACAATATTTTCTTTTTGTTTCATTTTAATTTTAGCAGTTTTGCAGGTAATCCTACTTTTATTTTGTGTTTCTCGCACGAACAGGGTTTTTTTCTTTTTGAAATTGGAGTCAAAATAATTATAACGTCGGAGACTCAAGCTATTAAGATTTTGCCATTTATTCCCAAGAAAACTTTTTACTGTTTTGGAAGAGACCAAATTTTATAAAATAATTTTTTTTCTCTGCAAATTGAAAAACTTTCTTATACAAAACGGGCTTGCATACCCGATCAATATTTATCTTGTCTATGTCTTGAAAAATGTTAAGGCTCTTTTTCAACCTTTTCTTCTGGTGGCGTGGCAGCGAATATTTATTTCAAAATTATTACAGGAATTGATGCAGCTATTGCCCTAATGTGAAGATTCCAGCGGTTGAGGTTGTTGGTGGTTTAAAATCAACACTCAGCCTCTCATTCACATTCGGCGTACATATATGTTTTGTTGTTGGTATAGTAAAAGTAGTTTGCTCGACTTGGTCAGCGGCTACCTTCTTGAATTCAGAATTACCAGCCACTGGAGTTCGCTGCACTTAAACTCTTCTAAAAATATTTTTTGTATTTCTTTCTGTTTAAGCGACTTAGGCAATTTCTTTCGTTTATTTCATTTGCGCTCCCTTTTTTAATTCGCAACAAGCTTATGAATTATTCTGAATATATAGTTTATGGCTGCATAATCCAAATGGGGTTTTTCCAAGCGAAAATTAGGAGGCCATGCCGCGTTTTTACCTCAGAATCCCCAGTGCTCACCCTCAATAAATACATAAAAGGTATAGGCTCAAGAGGTTAAACAAGTAATTACCGTGGCAGTCGGGCTACTATAAATATGCGCTAGAAACATATCATACTTATTCCCAGAAATTGAGGTAAAAGTCTCAGTCACCATCAGGGTGTCTTTTTGCGCGCTGAGAATGTATGTAAGTCATGGTGATAGAGTTATAGGCGAAAGAGGAATGCGAATGTTATCAATATCACTACCTTGGTTAGACTCTGCAGTTGAAGAAGTATTATGGCACTAACTCAAACCTGGAATGACTAACAAGCCAAACTGTCCTTTTTCACATATTGGAGAGTTCCAAGCTAGTTTAAAACAGAAACAAAAAAAGTAAAAATTTTACTGTAGTGGTAAGATTTGAGAAAAATTAATTAAATAAAATGGTGAATAAGTATTCGGCCCACATGGAAGATACGGCGGATTCTGCGGAAAACTTTCAAACTTCAAGCACTCAAATAAGCTACAAATCTTTCAATTCGTCTTCTTACAAATTTGGTATTTCTCAACTAGTCTGCGACGTGTTGAAACATTGTAGCTGCAAACTAGTATTAATCCGAACCTGCATCGTGTTTCGCCATTTGTAAGAGAAAACCCTGAATCGGTACATTGGGTGTTCACCCTGACCATGCTTTGCTCCAACTTTCGTGGATACTCGTGCATGTATTTGAACATATTTACATACATACATATGGACATTCATAAGTATACTCGCATGTATAATATAATTACAAAATGACATTCAACTATCCACAAATGCATACATCCATAAACATATGAAAGCGCATTACTGCCGTGTATGTGTGCGTGTGTGTGCGGCTGTGTGAGGCCGATTGCATAGTAAAATGAACACCATGGGAGCTCAACAAAAAATAGAAAACAACTACCCATGTGAC
>OX608081.1:39226852-39246852 GCA_951509765.1 Sphenella marginata | reverse complement strand
AGCCAGATCAGTTAGGACATATCCACAACCATGGCGGCTAGTAGACTTAGAACCTCCCGAGGTATATATGTAGGTATGCCTATCCTTATCAAGCCCCGGTTTCAAGGTTAACGTTTCCCAAATCAGTCGGGTTATTACCATTGAAACTTATCGGGTTTGTATATGGTAAATGCCCTCAATATAAATATAGGCCTGTTCGTCAAGTTAAGATAGGTCCTGTAAATATCAAAATGTAGAATGGGCATGAAGTATTCATCCAATGACGGATTTGTGTCCGTAACGTCGGAAGGAAGCTGTAATTGTTCGGAGGCCTTTCAGTAAAGGAGTGCGATAGATTTTCCATGTAAATAACAGTACAGACCGTGACTTCGAAGCCAAGACGAAGATGGAAGTAGACTTTATAAAATTTATACATTCTCTCATTAGTGGTTCTCAGTGCTGCTCACGAAATCGTTTATATGCTGTAGAAACATCAATCTAACTATTCGTTTGGTGAATAATAATATTTTTACGCATTTTTATTTCTAATTACGATTCTTGCTATTCGATTTTCCTATAAATTAGTCGCACCAGGTCAGTATACGGAAGAATGTGCTTTCGTCAAAACTTTAAAACTTCGAGTTAGATCCATTTGGAACATGTTGTTAACAGCTTTATAATTCAGTTATGTTGTCTACAAAAAAATCTGGCAATATCAAATATGAATTTTACAATATTGTTCGGTTATAAATTTGTCACCCCAATTCACACCCGGTTAAATCATCTATCTAATATCTTCCCTCAAACCTTCCACTGGCGCTAAAAAAAATTCTAGTTTTGCCCTTTCGACGTGCAAATTGGCAAAGTGTCTATCGGCTAGCAATTTTACCATACATTATACAATATTATTTGCTTCCTTCCTTCCTGGTGCTACGATGTTCAATTCATTCAACACAAACTTTGCGCTCCTTCACGTTCACTTTGACCTGCCAACACTTTGTAACACTTTCGTGTGCAGGTGAGAGCAATTTCTTTTCATTAGTTAGTGATTTTTATTAATATGTATGTTCCATTTTTCTTTTTGCATTAGACGAAGTGAGCGCGAAAAACTTGTCACATTTACATACGAATTCGCTTTTATGCAAATATACGGTGAAGTGTGTAGTGGAATAGCTTTCAGGAGCAGCGTTTGAGTGGCGGGGTGCATCTGGCAGGAAGGTGAAAAAAGGCAACCATCGGAGAAAGAAAAGTTTGCAGAAAGCACTTAGCAATTATACTCAAGCACAAGAACACATACATATATATAAAAGCCCTGCAGGGAACTTGATAAACTTGTGTTTGGAAAAATTATTCTACTTTCTATGTCTTTCACAGCAAACCATTTATTGTATAAATTTCAGTATTTATTAGGGCTCTGAAAATTTCATCGAATATTCGAAGTTTCAATTGTTATTTTTTTGCTACTAAAAGTCGAACGTTACTATTCGAATGTTCGAAATTATTATTGCGAAATTAGCCATATAGGCCAAATTTCAAACAAAATATTTTCTATTTATATATATCTTCGAAATATTTTATAAGCTGATTGCGAATTACAATAGCATGCAATGGAAATTAAATAAACGAATGAAATAACCGTAGCTTATGTATGTATGTCGCTTAAACAGGTGGCAACACCGTAAAATATCCTGATTGGCAATACCAAAGTAGGAAAGTTAGAAACTTGCCAGATTCGATATATTGAATTTTAGTCTAGCTAGCAGCTATTAAATCAGTAACCTTCGAATATGCTGATTATAGAGTTAATCTGTAGCAAAGTTACAGTACACTTGAAACAATGCAAATAGTATTAAAACAATTTTCAACGATTAGGATATCATTTTGTTCAAATCACCACTTTGGCCCTTATTATGAGCATTTTTCGTTGTTCGATCTTCGCTGGCTATCGAAGAACGAAAATCGAATTTCAAATTCGTATTATGAGTAGCTCATCGCTGTCGAAATTTTCGTTGTGTATCTATTATTTGATCGAATATAATTTTCCTGTCGATCCTGTATCGAATTTTTATACAATTGCTAAGAAATGTAAGTTTTTGTATTTATCCTTTACTTTTTTGATTTATAATGCAAATATTTATCTATTTGCATTTATTGTATATAGGTCAAAGGCCGTAAATACAAAGCAACAGCTGGAAACGTTGGTTTCAATAATGGAACAAAGTCTGAACCTTCGAAAGGTGTATACACAAAACCCCAGGCTGCAAAAAGGTGGGACGAAGTCACTATGCAGCTAAATAGCTTAGGCCCTCCAATCTAAACTTATTGGTAAATCTATAAAAAAAATTATTATTTTTACAAACAGATTCCATTTTTAAAGATATACGTAAGCAGCTGTATTCATTTCAAAAGGATTGGAGGCATCCCTCAAACGTTTTCAACTTCTGGCTAGTTCCAGTAAGCTATCTGGACCACACTATCTAACCACATTTCCGTCGTAGTCATATTTTGTATTTAAATATATACAACTTTTTGGTTTGTCTTCATAAAAATAGATAAATAATACCGCACTTGATTTGTTTTGCTCTGTTTATTTTCTTTTACTTAATAACAGCTGCCAGAAATGTGTTATTGTGAACAGATAAAAACATCGAAATTCACAATGACGCCAGTTCTTGTCGAATGGTTGTGGTAATACCAAATGAAAATTCGTTCGATCAACTCTTTCGATCACAGTCGAAGATCGAATTTTTGTCATAATAGGCGCCTTTATTTCATGTAAAAGAGAAAGGGACCTTTTCCCTACAGGGCATATATTCGATGCTAACCCCAGTGCATATTGATGCCAAATACTCACATTTGGTGTGGCAACAACTTAGCGCATTTGACAGCTTGTAAATTCGAAATTGATTTGGAATTAAATTGAAATACAAACTAAACGTATTCATACATTGACATGGATATGCAAATGTTTGCGACACGCACACGCATGCAAAATAACCAGGGCCGGATTTGCCATCTCATAGTACTCAAGTATTTTTGAGTTTTATATTTATTTTTTCATAATGTGACAGTAAGCAGCGCAACGCAGGAGAGCTAACGCTCCTTTCAGCGTAGTAGCGAGCACATTTTGTTAATTTAAAGGCCCTCCTCTCGAGAATAAAGTAAGGCTAGAGCGAAATACCTTAAAATAGTACTGAAAGAGGATGTTTGCTAAGCATGAATTGGCTCCAAGATAATTTTATATTTTTTTGAGGACTCTCAGAAAGCCGAGTATCAAAAAAAAGTTAAATTTAGAGAACCAGTAAGTTCCGAGAATATGTAGCTTGAAAAACAATTCTTGCCAGTGCAAGTTGTATTGCCTTACATCCCAACTGTTCAAGACTAAGTGGCCAATTTAAATTGAATTTTGCTAAATCACATCATATCAATTTCGAAAGTATCTAAGTAGAAATCCATCTAATTTTTCATATGATGCCGTTGTATTTTGTTGTTGTTGCTGTTGCAGCAATACTTCAAGTTCAATTCAAAAGGAAAAAGAATAGCTATTCACGTCTCTTGAGAAGATCTTATTATCCTGGAGTCACAGTTGACGAGGCCTTGAAGCTGTTTATTTGATGTTATCAGAAAAGTTAAATCTGAGAGATGACTCTCTGTAATACACTTGCCAGTATGAGATAGAGGAGAAGGCGTTGTCGTAATAACAACAACAATTAATTTGTTGATGGGGAGAGTGAGTCGTTCAATGTTTATGTACTAAGCATGCAATTATTGGACGAATGTGGCCACAGATTGGAGCCAATCATTTCACTCAAAATCAAGAAAACCGCCTTCGAGCGGCAGTATGAGATATCCTATATTCGTTCTCTACACCTAGTCTAGCCCATGATATCGACATAAACGTACCTACACTATGCAATCAATGGAGGCATTCACTTTGGACATAAAAATGGTGGAGGTTTAGAAGTTCCGAATTCCGCATTCGGTTTTTAACACAACAACACACTCAGGGAGGTAGAAGCAAATACAGAAATAGAAATGAACAAATTCGCTACAAGCAAATGTATATGGGTACAACTTATCGATTTTGTTGCCATTGACACATTATTTCTTTTTGCCGAAATTTGCCCCTCTGCTGTCTTCCAAAACCATGTCAGGAATGTGCCTACAATGCAAATGCAAATGCAGTCAAAATGGTGTTGAAATGCGGAAATGCGAAAGTGCAAATGTCGATTCAAGCTATGCTCGTTTGCATTTGACGAATTTTATATTTGTATTTGCTGTTGTAGTTGCGACTGTTGGCGGTATGGCTAACAACTAAACAATGATACGTAGATCATTGAAGCGCGTTTTACAGTTGTTGTAACCCTGCGAAAAATACGATTAGTCTAGGATGCATTCGCGATGAGTCGGAAAGGAGGATGCGACTAATGTCAATTGTTATCAACTTGTATGGGCTAGACTGTTTACATTTGTTTAAGGATGCCCTATAGAGACCAGCTGTACAGATTTGTACCCAAAATGGGGAACTTGAAGCTCCTGTAAGTATGCTACAGAAAAAAGTTTAATAATAATAAAATTAAAAATTAAAAAATTTACTTGTGCGTTTTGAATTATAACCAACTGCAGACTTAAGGGATTTATCTGGGATCACTCTTTTTAGCGACTAATCACACGATTTTATTTTGAAGGAAATCTATTTGTATATGTATATGTACATATGTATGTAGCTATATATTTTGAATACATATAGGTATCAGTTTGTTTGCGCAACATTTTGTCGCCCTATTGACATTGCATACATTACAGATTTGGTTTATTTCGTTTTTTTTTTTTGTTGTTGCAATCGAGGTGTGAATGTCACAATTACGTTCAACGCGTTTATGTGGCATTGCATATTTTTGGGCGATTACACATTTCTAATTCTCCGCAACTATTCGCAAATGCTATTTGCTTTTGTTTGCTGAAAATCGAAAATGGATAATCAATAGTAGGATTAAAAGTAATTAAATCTTATATAATTAGAGAATTACATATGTATGTAGAAATAGCCTGAAAGTATGCAACGTTGTTCTTCACTATTTATTTTGCTCGCATGGCTAAGGTCAACTAAGCGTTTTGTATGAGCACAAACAATTCAGGATTTGGTTTTATTTACATACAGCAATTTTAAACCGCAATTTCGGGTTCTATTCCAGGGTGCAGAGTAATGCCTATGAAAGGCCTGGTAACAGGCGAGTATAAGTAACATTGAAACATGTGGCCTATTACATAAATGAACTGAAGGATGAAAAAAATTATAAAAACAACTTTTATAAGTAATTTTTTCTCAACATTTTGTGGGGCTTACACGGTTTAAATATAAATATTTAATTGGAAAGTTCCAATGGAAACAAAAGTCTTCTGGAATGTGTAGAGTCTCCCCTAGAAATCTAATGGAAATTCAAAAATTCTGGTTGTGTTGATTTTAAAGATTTAAGGCCAAACATAAAATACATGTAAAACAAAATATCTGAAAGATGAACAAATTAGTTTGACCTTAAATCTTTCAACTTTGTACACCTTATGACAGATTGAAAGACATCAGTTCAACAAATTTACACTATTGAAAATCACATAAAACAACTCGAATATTATCAATAAATGAATATTAAGAATTCAATACTTTACCCTTCAAATGAGGCACGTGAAAGTAATTGCTCGCGTAATAATTTTCGTTCAGCGATCTTCTTTTGTTCTTCCTTTTGTTCGCGCTGCTCCTGTTGGTGATGTTGTTGTTGCTGCTGTTTCTTACGATGTTGACGATCCTCACCAAGCCCATAAAGGCCGGCAACGGCCGCCATTATTAAGCAAAAGTGGCGACCGACGTACTATTTAAATTTTTAGCGTTAACTTAACTTTGAGCTAATTTATTGTTGTTGCTATTTTTAACTATATAAATCAAATAGAGCACCGATTTGGCTACAAAGCCATTCTTACAGTTTTGTCTTGTGTTGTAATTGTATTGGTTTATATGTGTGGAAAGGCGTAGACATTGTAGCATTTATATGCAAGACATTCAATATTGAACGAAAATATTTATTGGAATTTTCTTAATTGGTTTTGCTGCCGCATGTATGTAGGCATCACGGCGACACTATTTTAAATGATCATTTATTATTCGTTTAATTTTTTCTATCCACATTTCCGACGATATTCGTAATAACTCCTTTTGGAATTTCTTGTTTTGCATACTTTTAGGCGCTTATAATTAGCGCTTACAATTAGAGTTCGTAAAATTAAATGTTTAAATATACGCACTCGTAAAATGCATTTTTTAAAATTACAATAATTTGTTTGGGAATAACAAAATCGAACCTAGGGAACCGCCATTCAATCGTTTGTTGGAACAAAGCCAGGACCTCCGCTTTTGGAGTTTGTATTTATTAAAAACCATGATACGTAGATAGTGAAAATCGTGGTACTTTTTCATGAATGATACAAAGCCTTTACTTTCTTTTCATCACCCATTCACTTTTTGATTCATAACTTGCCAACTGAAAATAATAGCGAAGCTTGAATTACTAAGCAAACTTAAACTTTTTTGTAATAGTTGGTTTCAGTTACTTTGCATATACGAACTTTACTTTTATTTTCGGTTCTAAGGACTTTGACAAATATTGCACGAAGCATGTTTAATTTATTTATCTTGCTATCACATATTTGGTTTTTCGTTCTTTCAACGAAAACTAGGGCAGTTGAAATTGTGATTGAAGATTGAAACATTTTGGATTCTTACTTTGACAACTAGAACATTACAGAGTTATGCTTATTTGTCCAAAATGTGTAAGTATCCCTCGCCAGAGCCCTAAATTGCAAAAATTTAATCAGACACTTTGTAAAATAGCAACTATTATTGAAGTGGACTACTTAAGCTGTTCCCAGACACCATTGAGTACATGAAAACATGCTTTATCACTTCATTTGGTTTCCCCTAAAACCTACTTCAGTACGTACATATATTGTACATAGAAGATTCGCTTACTAATTTTCAAAAATATTTTGAGGGGAAAAATTTAAACAAATTCTATTTAATCCAGCCTAATGTGCATATTTTTTAGTTAAGTGTAGGTTTCTAATGTTTTATGCAAAGGTACAAGTCGTATGCTCGTATACAATAAAAACAAACAAATGAAAAAATTACAATTTTTAATAGTAAAGCATGGCAAGAAAACAGAAGAGAAAGACAAACAAGTGAAAACTTTTGTGCATAAGCAAAACATAGATATCTGCTACAGAGCAATAGTTGGCGTGCGCTGTGGCTGGCTGTGGTTGTCGGCTTTTATTAAGTTCGTTTATATTACTGTTTGGAAACATGGTAGTTGTTGTGTTTCCTAGTTTATTGTTGGCGATTTTTATTTTTATTTTCTTTTCTTTTGCTTTGTTTTTTACTTTATACACAATAATCGTTGACATTTTAGTTTTATACTCAGCTGCACATAGTACGCAGAGTATATTAATTTTGTTTACCTAACGGTAGGTCGTAACGGCATAAACGAATCTAGAGAGGTATAAAATAATGTATGTCGAAAGGTTTAGGAGGAAAACAGAGAAACAATTACGACATCGGTTTAGGACTATGCCAACTTTTCTGTAACGGTTTGTTAGGGCTATCGCTGAAGAGCAAAACAGGTTTCTTCGATAAATTATTGTATATGAATTTCATTTAACCTTAATAGCGGTACACTTAATTCAAGTATAAAGAGAAAACGACACCCGAACTTGTGCTTCCTTTATTGTTTTTTATTATTACTGTATACGTTATTTGTTGTAGTTTATGCAGAGAGTGGGAGAGAACGCAATTGTACACAGTAGAATGATAGCTTTATGAATGTGCGTGCTTGTGAGTGCGGCCTGCAAGGAAACATCAAACTGATAGGAATTCTGATTCTGAATTCAATTTTCTAACACATGCCAGACCAGTCTAAAAACAACAAATATGAAACAACAGAAAACAAACTTTTTGGAGAGTGCTGAAGTTCCCCCAGTTGAAAAAAATATCAGTGGAACTTATTATTTTAAATTATTCCCTTGTAGCAGCAAAGCTCGAATCTTTGGCTCTTACTTTTTGGACCGAGTACTTATGCACCATATCGGTACAAATTTGATCACTTAGATATATTGAATTATGATTTCGTTTGGTCTGACTAGTTGTACTTAGCGCGCATACTAGTTTAATCCCTATTGTTTTGACTACAGGGTATCTATTTACAAAGCACGCTAGACCAACATCTTCGTCTTTCCTGTCGCGCAATCGTCCAACTAGTGCACTTCCGTGGATTTAACAATTTCACAATTGTAGTTAACAAATACTTAACATACATAGTTGCTTGACATCAGGAAATTTCTCTTTACACCGCTCGACACATTATCATACATATACATACATGTACATAGTACATATGTATGTATGTATGGTGGTAAATCTATGTATGTACATATGTATATGTGGGAGTGCTTGTGGTGGAAGTAACCTAGAGTATTTTATGTGCCAAAAAGCGGAAACAAAGAAATATTCTGAGGCTAAATTTTAGTTACAACAATTTCCTGCCCACTAACTGGCTTTTGGTTATTCTCTTTGTGTTTTGTATTCATAAACAGGAAGTTCTCATATGAGTAGTATATCAAAACATAAATTTACATACGGACTTACTTACACGTACACACTTATATAGTTATTAGTACAGGTGCGAGTGTTCATAAATAAATGTGTACTTATGTATGTGTGAATGTATGTACATATGTATGTATGTGAACATGTAATATGCAGATTGAAAACTGAGTTTGTCATATGTTGTAGGTACTCAGCACGTCAACACTGAAGTTTGCTTGGCCTAATGTATTAACATAAATTAGAGTGTACCCTAGTTTCCAACTTAATCCTGACTGTATGGTATCATTAAAATATGTTCCAAGTGTTTGCTGCCTATTGTAGATTTGCTTATACATGATTACTTGGAACTATACAAATTTGTATTTATTATTTTATCGAATCTAATGTTATTACTGCTTCTAAATTCAAACATTCGATAGAGTATGAGTATTCGAATAATTGTTATATTTTTAACTATCGAATAATCGAATATCAAGAACGCTGCTGAATTGTGACTGCTACTTCGAAATGAGTATACTATTGATAAGTAAAGAGATCTTATGTAAGTGTAGCTTTATAAACTTCACACAGCATGGAATACATTATTTAGCGAATTACAACAGTACTCCTACATTGCGTTCTGCCTCTAAACCGTAAGGCTCCAAAGCTATATGCTATAATAACCAAATATACCATCAGTACACCCTGACATTACCGTCGATAGTTTAATTTTATTACAAAAAAAGTGATTCTATAAGGTCATCTAAATATTGGAAACAAATTCAAACTTCTCAATGTAGAGTAATAATAAATAAATTAAGAAAACCCTTTCAGTGGTAAGATGCAATTTTCGAAACATTTTACTAAATTTTATTGGTTTCAAGCGGGATGTTCATGTTTTTGAAGACAGGACATACATATATGTCGCAAATATGACATTTCTATGTGAATAGTATTAAAATTTAGAAATTACTGACTGGGTGCCTACTTTCCCTTAAGTAAGATGTTTCACTAGAACGAAAGAACTCATTTTTACAAAAACTAAAATCTTCAGAAATTGTATAATGGTAATCGAATAAACACACCACCAAAAGGAAAAATCTTTAACCTTACCAGCAATAAGATAATATATATTAGAATTTGTACGATAATTATATAGAGAAACCAAAAAACTAATATTATATTATTTTAAATTTAATTAGATAATTCCTTTAATTTAATGAAACTTGTTCTATTTAAATAATAGTAATAAAACCCCGAATTTTAACAAAAGTAAAGGACTAACTTTGCGTAAAATTTGAATAAAATCGCGTGATAAACAAAAATGTTTGGAATATTTCAGTCCCTGGTCCACTTCCCGGAATAATGAAAAATAGATCACGGCCGATTCTCAGACCTACTAAATAGGCTCACAAAATTTCATTAAAATCGGTCAAGCCGTTTCGCAGGAGTATGGGAACGAAAACTGTGACACGAGAATTTTATATATGTACATATAAGATATATGGCGCGATATACAACAGTTATATCATTAACCTCCTAAGAGATTTTTCCGCCGCTTTGAATTATTTCCTACAAATTGGCGGGACCTACGGTTTTTCGCCGACTCCGAACGGCATCTACAAAGCAGATGAATTTTTGCTGAGAAGCCTTTCATGGCAGAAATACACTCGGAGAGTTTGCCAAACCACTGCCGCGGGGCGACCCCGTTTTGAAAAAAACTTTTTCAAACCACTATTTTGATGTAGCCTTGGACCTTCGGTGCGTTAGGCCGGCAACACTACCGCCATACCGCGGTGGCCGATTTTTATATACATAATTTTAAAATGAGTTATGATGCATTGGTATATTGTGTTTCGCAATTAAATGACGATGATACTAAAATCAAATGTTTTTTTGCTAAACATATTCCCAAAAGCAACACAAATTAAAAATACCAACAACTAATAAATAACATTAATTAAAGCAATATGTTAGGCAATAAAAATTTAATTCTCTCTGTATAAAAATCAACACAATAAAATAAAAAAATTAGCATTCAGAAAGCGTAACTAAAAACGTTTAAATATTTTTGTCAAATAAATAGGTTAGTTCAATTCGCAAATACATAGTAACCATAGAAACGAGGATATTAAAACTTTCCCCTGTTCATTTACGTGGTTTAGAGTTCAACGGAGCATTAAGAAATGTAATGTTATTATTTGCAGCTTTGATAGAATAAGTTCCACTCCTCCCAGGCAGTAAACCTGTCATAAATGAAGCAAGTGACTAAGTGAAAGTTGGAATCCATGCATGCCCGGCTGGCCAGCCTCTCATCTTCACGTATATTGGTCTCATAGAAAAACTAAAAAATTCCCATTTTTGGGTAGGGCCCCTTTTTGCAAATGCAAAGCGTTCTCTTCATAAAACAGCTCTTCAATCGTGGCTTCATTATTGGACTGAGCAAAAAAAAAACTAACTTCTTATTCGGGGTGGGTTTGAAATCATAAGCTGACCCCTCTTCCATCCGCCATTGACTTTGCTTATTAACGAAATATGGCACAGCTTCAACATCATCGCTGGACTTCGAGAAAACGTTTTTTTTTTAAGTTTCGATCATCATTATCTTCGCACCACATTTTTTCGAAGTAGAAAAATGTTTGGAAGAATAAATTCAGCTGACTTTTGTAATAATACGAAAAACGTGCTTTGACAAAAATTCATGGAAATCGAAAACGATATGCTTAAATTTAAAAACTATTTCATGTATGATTGCACCATATACATATGTACCACTGAAATACTAGGAGAGACGATTAAGTAATTTGTTTTGCATTGTAAGAGCTTTGCGAGCTTAACAACAATATCTCATGTGTTCATATATAGCTTAAGCTAAAATAAAAATTAAAATAAAATTTAAATTTACTTCTATCCTTTTCATATAAAAATTGCATATAGCTTTTTATAAACCACTTTTACACACGCGAGTGAATATTAGCAGCAACATTTATGCAAACAAGCCTGGTAATATCCGCTTTTTATGTGTGTGTGTGTGTGTGGGGGGTGAGAGAGTGTGCATATCGTTAGAGCTGTCTTTATTTCGTGTTGCATGAAAAATAGCCACAACTGAGAGGTTTTCTTTTTTTTTTTTGTTTTTTTGTTTGTTTTGCTTTCCATTTTGTAGAAATCAATAAATAAAATAGAGAAAAAACTCTTGACAGCACGAGTTAGTTACTATATGTATATGGGGCAGTCCACGCTACTCTCGACTTTTCATAGCAAAAGAAAAGAACAATACAGGGATATTCAAGTTATCGGAGTTTTCGAAATGTGATAAATATATATCACGAAATAACGATCCTCTAGTCGGATTTGAGAGCTCATTTGATCAACATGCATGCAACGAATGGGAGGAGCACCAAATTTATTCACCGCTTCTGTTGTCAAGAGTAAAGAAAAGGTAAAGGAAGTCAAGAGAATAAAGAGATGGTGGAAAGGCAGTGGTCAAGGCCGTGTAAGCGTGACACCTTCGGAAAAGAGATCATTTGTTGTCATTGATGCACTGTATCAGAAAAACAGTCCTTTAAAGTGTTTTCGGTTTCAAAAATAGGCTGGTGCTAACATAGACAAATATATGAAAGGAAGCAGAAAACTGATAGTAGAAAATATATCCTATGCATAGATCACTTTGTACTCGTAGTTGCAGTAATCACAATCCTTTGTGGGACCAGGAAATATCTACATCGCAATTATTGCAGTGCTTTAGGATATGCAATACCTTTGGTATACCCCTGTCTACTATTCCCTCCTAAAAGTAAATGTTTATTTATTTCTATGAAAAATTTGTATGCAAATGAAATGTAATCTGATCCAAAAATGTCCGTAAATAATATTATATGATTTCACGAAAATCGTTGTATACTTTGGATATGCAAAAATTAAAAAGAACAAAGAAAATTCGAGACATTTAGATTAAAGAACCAACATCACCTTATAACTAAATTAAAGCAATTATGTATGTTCACAAACATGACGAATTGAAAGTATATATAGGCTGTAGGCGTAGAACCGCCCACTTTTCCAAAAGATACATGTTTCGACTATGTCGAACCAATCGTAAAAGTTTCATAGAAGTCCACTATAAGCTTTGGACATTATTAACCAACAAACAAAACATATGGATATGTAGGCGTAGCACTGCCCACTTTTCCAAAAAAAATCCGTATAGGGAAAGCTTAATAGGGATGGAACATAAACTTAGGTCATTATTGAAGCACATACAAAACACAAAAATTGTAGGCGTGGCACTCTTTTCCAAAATTATATACATAAATCTATCATGAAGGACACATATAATGTATCCAAATATAATTAATTGTTTTTTTTTTAGTAACATAATATCAAATACACTTTCGATTATATAATAATAAAGAGAGATTCATTCCCAGCTTGTTCCCCAATTCATGCTTTTATTTTGTTTCCAGTCACCCTAATGTAAATACCTTACTACACATATATACGGATATACTAAATAAACAAATGGGGACACCCAACACAGAAAATAAATAGAAAGCCCAACGTAAGGAGAACATTGCTTTTCATTCTACTACTCAATTGAGTTGTCTATCGGCTATAAATAAAAGCGCCAATGAGTATATTTACACTTGTAGGGCAAGCAGCCTCTTCATCATTTAATCACAGCTAGGGGTTATTGATTTAGGATAAACAAAACCCATGGCATGTCAGCCAGAAAAGCAAAGCGGCGCTAGCAAAAAATAAACAAAAATTATTATTATCTAGAATTTTGGGGTAGTGAGCATCATCTCTCTTTGTTTTCAATATAAAATCGACAACACTCTTACGGTCAATTTTTTAATTATTTTTAGATTTTTAAATAACACAGCTATAAAGCGAAAAATTATGATGGGCAATGAGCTGAAACTTACAAAAAACCGCCTTCCTTGCGCTGGATATCGATGACTTGATGACTTGATGATGCTCATTGCAATTTAAATGGCACAAAGAATGCCGCCCTTTTACAACTAATAGAAAAAGTATGCAATTTTGAGGGAATAACCAATGGGATGTCCTAACACTAAAATGTGTACGTGGAGAAGAAGTAGATGAACATCTCAGTGGTGCAATAGACAAGACATCATCGCGTCCTAAATTCGAACTACAGTCATATGAATAAATAATTGCGATTTCCTTTTAGGCTGCAATATAAATGAAAAAATAAAGTCGCGTGCTCTGGAAAAAATATCTACACGTTAGGTATTATTACATTTTGCTAACATTTTGTTTCCAAAAAGTCGAGAAGTGGAAAATACTCAATATGATAGTATTTCCAGTTTTTGACATCCTTCTGTTATTTGTTTCCAAAAAAAAATAATATATCTACATATATGTTAAATGTGTAGGAAACATTAACTTCAAATAAAAGTTTTCACTTAAAGTCTTGCTTGGACTTGGAATTGCTATGGCAGTTGGGTTAAAAGTTGTGAAGTTGGAGACTTTATTTTGAAGTTCGCCTTTCTTTCTGAAATTTGTTTGTTTAGATCCCATCAACAACAACAAAAAATACGTTTGAACTGGTTTTTAGGAATTCATTTTTTTTTCAAAGCTACGACAATAAACCTAAGCTCCTCAGTTGCTGAACATTTTCGTGTAACGTGTGAGTCCATTTGTAATTTTTTTTTTAGTTTTACTGCGTTTTTCTTGGTTTTAGAATAATATTGTTGGACAACCCAATAAAAACTTTTTGTAGAAATAGAAAATATGGGGCGCGACTAAGGGCGTTTATGTTCTATTATAGAAATTGTTTTTGTTGTAGGAGCAAAATACACTTCAAAGTTTTGGGTGGTTTAACGGAATGCAGGAATGAATCCGATTTGTCTGAGTATTAGCCCAACTGCAAGAGCAATGATTTTTTGACTCTTTGAACTTTTCACAACCAAAAGTCACTGCAAGCCCTTATTCGCAGCATCCAACGAGTGTATTTGCTTGTATCTTGTATCTGCTGTTAGTTTTTGTGTTTTTTATAGCTTTACAAGGATCTGGTGGAATGTTTTGCAAGTAAATAAACCTCTTTTTGACATTTTAAATTTTATTTTCGTACATTCCAACACAAAAAAGTCAGGTCAGGAGAGATTGCAGTGCGCATACAAAACCTTATTTTCGTGACCTAAAATTGGAATTAAATTTGCACGGCCGTAAAAACGAAACAGAATGGGCGAGCAGCATTTTAAGGAACCTTTCAAGTATACATATACACATATACATACATAGCATGCCGGCAAGTAACTCTCATTTCATCAATAAAAAAAACTATTGAGCCTTTTGCTCAAATAAAGGCGAATGAAGATTAAAATACAAAAAAAACGTAAACTTGTTTAAAAGCAATAACAAAAACTTGCAAGTTTGGACACTAAACTAAACGTTTTAATGCATGGTACACCTCTTTTGTAATTTTGTATCTCAAGAAAAATAAAACAAAAGAAACTTAAGCGGTAATGAACATCACGCACCAAGAAGAAACTTAAAAAACAGCCGCGCATACACAATTGGAAGCAAACAAGAGGAAATTTCATTTTAAAAGAGTTAAAGGAATTAAGCTTATTAACAAGAATTTAATCCCAAAGAAGCTGCAGCAACTATGAAATAACATTAAAAGCTTCAAAAGATCGTGTTAAACTTTTAGATATCAGCAAAAGTTAACGCTTAAACTATTTAAACAGTGTGAAAAATAAAAAAAAAGTATTTTTTATTGAATTTGATAGTTTACAGACATACATACATATGTACAGGTCAATTATACTTTTACATAATAAAATAGCGAAACTAACTGAAAAATCGAAAATAATAATTAACTAAGAATTTTTATTAATTGGTCCAATAAGAAAATGGTAAATTTTTAACTTGACCTGTTTTGTATTGTATTTTGTATTTATTCAAGAATTTCCTGGCACAACAATTTTTAACAAAATTATTTTATAGTGTCAGTCACAATAAATAAATAATAATAATAATTAATTAGAATTAAACTTAATCTAAAAAGGCGATAACCTAAGAAGAAAAGATGTTATAGAGTGAAAGAATAGTTAAAGATGTAAGGGGAAAAAGGTGAAAAAGGAGAAAAAGGGAGGAGAGTAAAAGTATACAATATTGGGTTATGTGTCGTTATAAAAACATATTAAATTTTCTTTGAAATGCAGTGCATTGCTTATGAGCCTTAATCGATTTGGCAAGGAGTTCCAAAGACGTATCGCAGTAATGAAAAATTGGCGTTCAGACGTTAGCATTCGATATCTTATGTGCGTTAGACCCACTGATCGCGAAGATTGGAGAAATTGTAACCTTTGATATAAATAACTAGGTTCTTTCGCATATATAATTTTATGTAGGGTAGTTAACGTTCTCAGTTTTAGGAGATTATCGAAAGAAATGTTTAGCAACTTTTCAGCATAGTGAGAGACGTGGTCAAGTCTGTTTAACCCAAATACATATCTGGCAATGTTGTTATAGACAACATTTAATTTATTCTTACTTACATAGTCACAGTTTGAAAAAATCTCACAACCATATAGGAGCGTAGGTATTAAGTACGCTTTCGCCAATAGGAGTCTTATATGCAATGGAGTAAAGTACTGTGTTAACCATAGTGTACGGAGCATACCGTACACTTTTCCTACCGTTGTAAAAATATGATCCTTCCATGTCAATGTATTATTAAAAAGTATTCCAAGGTTTTTTGCTGTGTCAACATATTCAATAGTCGAATTATCAAAGATAATTTTGTCAAAGCCGTTTGTGTCAAGTGGCCTTCTATGAATGACAATGCATTTAGACTTTTTAGGGTTTAGACACAAGCCATTCATAGAAGCCCACAAACCTATTTGATTCAAATCATTATTTATATTATTTATACACAAACTAGTACGATCACAAGGACAACATGTATACAGTTGCACATCATCAGCATATATATGAACGTTACAATACTTAAGAACCTTGGGTAGGTCATTTACATATAGGACAAATAACAAGGGTCCAAGAATTGAGCCCTGTGGCACACCTCTAGGAACATTTAGAAACTCCGACTTTCTGCCGCCAATACTAACTGCTTGAGTTCTGTCGCCAAGATAGGATCTAATAAGGGCGATCGCATGATCTGACAAATTAAATATGTTTTCCAACTTCTTACACAGTAAAGCATGGTCGACAGAGTCGAATGCTTTCGAGTGGTCGAGGAGAGTAAGAAAAGCAGCACAATTATCATCAACCCGTTCCCGAATGTCTTCAATGACGGAAAGAAGTGCCGTCGTGCAGCTTCGCTTTGGCCTAAAGCCAGACTGATAGTCGGTTAGCATCTTATTGGAATGCACATATGAAGAGATCTGACCGTGCAATATGCGTTCAACGACTTTGGATAAGAAGGGTAGGATAGCTATGGGTCTAAACTCGTTATTCGGCTTACGAATAGGAATAATCTTGGCGAATTTCCAACATTCTGGAAAGACGCAGGTAGTCAAAATCGAGTTAATTAAGTAAGTTATGTGGGGAAGAATTCTTGGGAGAATGATTTTCAAAAATTTCGCGCATATGCCGTCAAACCCCATGGCGTTTGATTTAATTGAAAGTATGGCTTCCACGACGTCACAATCTTCTATACAAACAAATTCAAGTGGATTAGTATTAACATTAGCACGAACGCAATAATTGTCTGTATTTATGTTATTTGTTGGAGTTGGAAGTGTGACAAAACTGGCATTTATAACGTTTACATCAACATCAGGGGGAACAGATAAATCTCCTTTGGATTTGCCAATACCGACTTCCTTAATCCTTTTCCACTTATCCCTTGAGTCCAAAGCTGAACTGAATTTATTTTTATAATAATTCTTTTTAGCTGATCTACTGGCTTTATTGGCAACGAGCCGAGCTGCTTTGAAGCAATTGTGTGTTTCCTCTGTCCTATACCTTTTCCACCGCGAGTAAGCGACATTACGGAGGTGAATTTTGTGTTTCACATTAGCATTAAACCATGGGCTGCTATTAGGTTTGGCCAGGGTATGCTTTAGCGGAACATAGGTGTCAAAAAGCCAATTTATATTGTTCTGCAAAAACAAAGCCTGATCATCAACTGATGCTAAGGTGCGAACCATACTCCAGTCAACCGAATCCACTGCCGCGGCAAGAGATCCGTAATTTATGCTACCAAAGTCGCGGTACGAGAACGAACATGGATTACGTGACGTTTGGAAATTGTAAGTTAAAAATATAAGATCGTGCTTTGAGAAACATGATGCAGATAGTTGATTGAAGTATAGCAACTTATGGTAGTCATTCACAAAAAATAAGTCCAGTAAGGATGAGTTTGAGCTTGTAAAGTGTGTTGGTAGGGTAGCGTTAACGGGGTATAGACCTAAAGATCCCATGCTTATCTTTAAACTGTCATCCACCAGCAGGTTACAATTGAAATCTCCAGCGATTATAATATTTGCATAGTCCAAGAGTAGCGGTTGGAGAAAATCAATAAAACTAGAAAAATTTACTTGTCGATTAGGTCTATATACACAGCCTATAAGAAGCTTATTAGATCTATCAGAAAATACGTCAAGAAACAAGTATTCTACAGGATCACCGGGACTAGAACTACAACACAGTTTACAGGACAAGGAACGTTTAACATATATTGCAACTCCACCACCATGACCACCTCTGTCAGCCCTGAAAAGTTGATATCCATCCAATTTCACCAGGTCATTTGTATGAGATGAGGTAAACCAGGTTTCTGAGATGCATATGATGTCAATATTGGAATCAACACATGCGTATCTTAACTCGTCTAGCTTTTTATACAGACTTTGCGCGTTGATATGAATAATGTTTAATTCACAGATTCATAGTTTTTACACAACTTTTAGAATAGTACCTTTGTGACCGAGACTTGCTCGGTATTTTTCGAATTTGCCGCATAATCTTACTTACCAAGAGCATAAATTTCCAAAATATCGAACACTAACCACAAAAAGTCACTTAACATACATTGGCGACACCTGTTGTGTATTAAATATTCTGGTTGGTATACGCCCTAAAATACCTTTCATTTGATACCCATATTGCCATATATTAAAAAAAAAATCGGAAAGATGGCAACCCTCTAAGTTTCCATTAGTGGCAACATTCAAGTAGAAAATCTAAGAAGGAAGCATACTGTCCATCTATCAAATTTTATCGAAAT
Source organism: Sphenella marginata (assembly GCA_951509765.1). NCBI lineage: Eukaryota > Metazoa > Arthropoda > Insecta > Diptera > Tephritidae > Sphenella > Sphenella marginata. The sequence continues at coordinate 39,228,022 of OX608081.1, read as the reverse complement.
CGGGTTAGCCTTTCCCGAGATAGTGGTCTATATCTAAAGGAATAAATAAAATGCGTTCCGGTGGCAACCCTATGTGGCGATCCTATTCAAAAATATTTTGGTTGGCATACGGCCTAAAATACTTTTCATTTGATACCCATATTGCCATATATTGCTTAATATTTAAAAAAAAAATTGATGTAGGTGGCAACCCTAAGGACCACCCCAAGTGGCAACACCAAAGTAGAAAATCTTAAAACAAAGCATAGTTTCTGTGTACCAAATTTCATTAAAATCGGTGAAGTCGTTCGGGAGATAGTAGTGGATATACAAATATACAAATATACAAGAATAAGTCGTTTAAAGTTATAAGATAGAGACAACTATTTTTGTTTGTCTTAGATAGTAAATGATAATTGCTGCTCGTCTACTACTTATTTATTGAAACTAGTCACATTTCTATACTTTTAAATTCTAATATCACTTTATAATCCAAAACTGTAGCGAGAGAAGTGCTTTAATAAAATTATACTTTGGTCCAGTTGGTTTAGGTTAGACAGGGCGTATGAGTAATATTTTATGTATTTTCCTCTTATGGGCAGTAGTAGCGAAGCCTTTAAGGTAATGATTACTAATATTAACGATTATCGGATATTTGAAAAGCTGGCTTATTAATTTAAAAAATAATCAACAAAATATAAAAAATTTGTTTGTTGGTTACTTTCGATTATTTTTAAAAGTTTGATTACTTTTGATTACTTGTGAATTTGTGGAAAAAAATGTTGGGTACCTAGTTTATTTTCCTTTATTATTAGTAATGAATTTTGTTTTTAATAGCAAGGCCACTCTTCTGGAGTATAACGGATACCTATTAATATGAGTCGGTATGAAATACTTAATTGGTATATTTGTTTTAAATTTGGGACTTTTAGCATTTCTTTCAAACCCATCCATGATTAACCCAAATATAACAGTTACACTAAATATTTTCTAAAATACGATTCGACTACCACATATTTCAAGCTGCAGTTGCATCAATAAAGAAGGTCAATATGTGCCTGTAGAAGTGCTTGCCAATTAGAAGCTGCCTCTAACAAAATGCAAAAAAAAAAACAAAAAAAAACAAAAAACCAGAAAGTGATACTGCCACGTTTCCGAGTTTGTTGGTTTTCCCGTACACATGCATTCAAT
>OX608081.1:39127552-39226652 GCA_951509765.1 Sphenella marginata | reverse complement strand
ACTTGGCCTGTTTCATTCACAGATTCATAGTTTTTACGCAACTTTTAGAATATAGAGACAACAATTTTTGTTTGGTTTCTTAGATAGTAAATGAAAATTGCTGCTCGTTATTGAAACTAGTCACATTTCTATACTTTTAAAGGCTAATATCACTTTATAATCCAAAACTGTAGCGAGAGAAGTGCTTTAATAAAATTATACTTTGGTCCAGTTGGTTTAGGTTAGACAGGGCGTATGAGTAATATTTTATGTATTTTCCTCTTATGGGCAGTAGTAGCGAAGCCTGTTAGGTAATGATTACTAATATTAACGATTACCGGTTTGATAATTTTTTGATTGTTTATCGATTTTTAAAGATTATTAATGAAAATTTAAATTTAAAATAATCAACACAATATAAAAAATTGTGTGTTGGTTACTTTCGATTATTTTTGAAAGTTTGATTACTTTGATTGTGAATGACTATTTTTTGGATACACATAATAATAAACATAAAGATACATAAATACAAAAAATATAACAAAAAAGATAACAAAAATAATCAAAAGTATTCAAGAACTTTCAAAACTTTTTTGTCTTTGTTTTGGTTTTTTTTTTTTGAATTTTCTTTCTTATCTTTTTTCAAAATCAGTCACGTAGGAATTGCGGATTTTTGAAAGTTATTATTGGTTGAACTAATTTTTTATTTACTTAATTATAATGGAAATTAAAAAGGTCTGATTATGGCGATGCAAAGATTTTTTATGGTAGCGAAATATTTTTTTGTTTTTTTAGGAAAGCTACTGTACTTTTTTGAGGATTGCTAAATATTTTTCGACATTTTAATTTTCCTTCTTATTTGTGTTCTAAAAAGTAACTAACAGCAACTAACAAGCTGTCGGTCTTAGAATTTGTCATTTATTAACTCAAAATTCTTCTTTTTATTTTAATCTACTATTCTTTCTAAGAGAAGATTTAAAAAGGTGTCGTTTTCTCGTATAAACTTGTTTTCTAAGTTAAAATGTTCAATTAAGATGATCTAAATTTGTTAAAAATATTACAAAACTTATGAAAAAAATTTTGGGTACATAGTTTATTTTTCTTTATTATTAGTGATGAATTTTGTTTTTTAAGGCTTTGTAAGGTTAGGTTTTGTAAGGCTTTTCAAAAATTTATTATTATACCTTTCATGAACTTGAAATGGTATTATAACTTTGGTCCGATGTTTGTAAGTATGAGAAGAAGAAGAGATACACCCACTATTAAGTATACCGAAATGATCAGGGCGATGAGGCGAGTTGATTTATCCATGTCCGTCTGTCCGAACGCAAACTAGTCCCTCAGTTTTAGAGATATCTCGATGAAATTTTGCAAGCAGGCGCCATTTTGCATAGGATTAATCATTTGTCGGAACCAGCAAGATCGGACCGATACAAGGCATAGCTCCCATACAATCGATTGTTCCGATAAATGGGTTTTGGCCTATAACTCTTGCATTTCAAAAGCTAGGAACGTAAAATTTTGCAAGTTTAGTACATATTGTATTTGTAACGTGTGTAGTGAAAATGACTCAGATCGGACCAACATGACATATAGCTCCCATATAATCGATAGTTTCGATAAGTGGGTTTTGGGTTATCAATTTTGCAGTTAAAGAGCTAGGAACGTTAAACTTTGCACGTTTGCTACATATTATATATGTAATATATGTATGCAAAATCAGCCAGATCGGACCAACATAACGTATAGCTCCCATACAATCGATTGTTCCGATAAGTGTGCTTTGGCATTCATGAAAGGAATAAAGCCTTCGGCACAGCCGAAGACAGCCCTTTCCTTACTTGTTTTTTGTACATTTTTTCGCTGGAGTAAAACGAATACCTATTAATATGAGTCGGTATGAAATACTTAATTGGTATATTTGGTTTCAATATGGGACTTTTAGCATTTCTTTCAAACCCATCCATGATGAACCCAAATGTAGCAGTTATACTAAATATTTTCTAAAATACGATTCGACTACCACATATTTCAAGCTGCAGTTGCATCAATAAAGAAGGTCAATATGTGCCTGTAGAAGTGCTTGCCAATTAGAAGCTGCCTCTAACAAAATGCAAAAAAAAAACAAAAAAAAACAAAAAAACCAGAAAGTGATACTGCCACGTTTCCGAGTTTGTTGGTTTTTCCGTACACATGCATTCAATGTTTTGTATGTATCTGTATCTATATTTTGCCAGATGAAGAGTAGCTCAACAAATATTAGTAGCTTGTAAACATTCCTTGTTTACTTGGTATACACATTAGAGTGGTCATCATTTTTGGAAATGCGAAAATTGATTTTATGTATTCCTAAAGGAACATCCTAAATTAATTAATTCGACCGTGTCACAAACTTCAAAATAAATTTAAATCGGCATTGAAGAAACGGTCGAATAGCGTAACCATAATATTAGTAGCACTCTGCTAATTCACTCCGTTTTCAACACTACTAACTAAATCTTAAAGTTAATTCAGAGTAATCTGGCTAAGGTATTTAAATACAAAACAATTTTGTGAGATCAATCACAATAATGAACTTGTTTTCTATGACGGATGGGGCATTCTAATAAACATACATCCACCCATTCAAACTTGGAATCATATTTACCCATGTAATTGAGTAAAATCATTCATGGTTGTTTACTGTTGCTGTGCTACTAAACGGAAATTTAAAACTTTTACTAACATGGCGTATGAGTAATTACTGTTTAGAATTTTCTACGGTTATAGATTTGTGGCGTCAAAGTTAAAATTGTTAGGTGTTGCCACTAGCACATGCAAAAACAACATTTGATCATAGAAAAAAATGTTTGGTTTTTTGCCATCGAACAATAAAAATTGTTTAAGGGTTCAGTGCGTTTCACTTTCACTCCAAATGTGTACGAATATATTTTATTAGTCTCCATCAAATGTTTTCTAAGATCCTTAGCAATCAAACGAAATAGTTTCAGTGTGGCTTAGAAATTATTTTCAAAGAGCAAGTAAACTATTTTTTACTAATTTAAAAGCCAAACTAGTTATGAATAAGAGCAGCAAATTTCTAGCGATCGAAAAAATTTTTGCAAGAGGGAAATATTGAGCACAGACTAAAGTAGGTCATCTACATTGGAATAAAAATTTGTAATAAATTTTCTAGAAAATTTGGTACTTAAAACATTTATTTCAATTTAAGAGTCTAACAAGCAATAACCGATTGCAGTGAAAAGTAAAGACTGCACTTTCATAAAACTAAAATAAAAAAATAAAAAATTAATAATATACAGTTGTGTTCAGTATAATATTACTGAAATTGAATTGGATATTGTTCGGTAAAATAAAAACGAACTACCAATAATTTTTATTCGAAATATAAGAAAATCGAAAACAGAAAGCATGTATAAAGAAATTTTAAATTTACACAAAGTTCAGGTAGATGATATACCAAAATTTTAATATTTTTGGGCAAAATTTTTTAAAAATTGTTTGCAGTTTTATTGCTTATTCAATTTGAGTATGTATGTAAATGTGCAAGTAAAAAGTACCTAAAAATTTCCACTGAACTTTGAGAATTTTGTTATTAAAAGCGAATTTCGTCCAAAAATATAAAATTTAATTTCACTGCTATTATATTGAACACAGCTGTAAGTCACCTTATACAAATGAGATATAATTTCTTGAGACTTCGTAAAGTTCTGACATATAACTATTAATAACGTTTCTCATTATCACAGATTTTTATATAATACTAACGGTTGCTAAAGTAATTATTATTTTTTTTGCTATTACTTTTAATTATTGAACTAGTGATCATGCCGATGAATAAGTATTTTTTTTATTATTTCTGATTTTAAGGATTCAACTTTTGATTAAAAAAAAAACATTATAAGATTATTTTTCAATTTATTGCAAAACCATCCACTAAAAACTTATTATTTTTAATGATATTTGCAAAAAGTATTCGTTGAGTTCAAAGTCTTTTTTAAATTGAAACAGAACATTGAATTTATTTTGTATTTCTAATTCTATCCAACGATATTTCGAACTCAACCTGAGATAGACCCACGAATTAATGTACCATCAATATTAGGACGTTGAAGTGAAACCTACTTGGTCCCAAAACTTTTCGAAAACCTGTAAGAAATTTTCTATGCCGGTTTAGTGGGACGGCATTTTAAAAATTTACTATATCCTAGAGTATCGGATAAACATATCATATACATATCTCCTGAATGTCTGATCATTTTATACCAACACCTGATTCTACACTCATTAGCTTAGAACCGTATATGTTACAATATCAATAAAATTTAAATACGTATGTATGTATGAAAGTTACGTTCAATCCCATACTATATCGTTTTTTCTATTTTATATTTTATTTGTCTTATCTAACTAGTTTAAAAGATTGAGTTTCTATAAAAACATAAATAAATAAAAATCACGTAGATATTCTTTAACATGCCCATTAAATATTATTCAAAATTACACAAAGTTTGCAATTTTTGAAATTTGTTGAAAATGAAAGTGTGTCATGCGTAGCTACATTTGCTAATTAATGGCACTTGTCATTATATTGAAAGTCAGTTGTTGCCACTACCTTTCACCGCATTTCACTATTCAATCTTTCAGTTTCATTTTCATGCCAGCAGACAAAGTGTGCAAAGCTTACGCCTCATGTGGCCACATAACAAAAGCACTATATTACCATATGAAAATTAAGCTACATATGTATGTACATATATTACAATATCTTTTTGAAACTGAAACTAGTTATACTAAGGTTGTATATATGTATTTGTGTACAAATAAGGTAGACTCTTAATTCGAGATCAGAAAAGGTTGAGCTCGAAACTGTAAAGTTGGTTACGTAATCCATCTAAGGGTCAATTGAAGGGGAAGAGGGGCGGGGTTCGTAATGCTCGTACTTCCAGAGGTTCGTGGCCACCTTGACTGATGTGTGTTATCCGAATGGAAAGTTCGAAAGTTGTTTTCGTAAACCACAGAGGGAAGCCGAGAATTATAGAAAATCCCACTCTGATACAAAGACTATTTATATATATATTTATAGGATACCATCGCTTTACTACTATCTTAAGCTTAATTTGATTTGAATATTTTGTGTCAAAAACAGTAAGATTTCAGACCTTTGACATATCCACCATACCTTAGGACCACCCTAATACATACACATAATTAAACAAAACGCAAAATCTCTGAACAAATTGAGCGCACACTCTTGATGAGCACAAAAACATATTGTTGAAATTCAACTTTGTTGCACAATTTAAAGCAAGAACAAGGTTTTCACTTAAACACAAAATTACCACTGAAACTGTGCGAAATCAGCACAAGTGTTGTTGTGTGCTGCTCTTAATTATATGCTTTGCATTTTGAGTGAATAATTATGCTTATAACTAACCAAAAAAAAAAAGTTAAGAAAGGGTGTGTATGTCTGTATCACTGAGCGCTCTTAAACCTAAGATAAGAGTGCCACACTCTTCATACAAAAAAATTTTAAGGGCGTCGAAAAAAATGATTTAAAAAACTTAATTTCAGCCAAAAATATATTTTCAAAAATTTCTTTAAATTTCGAAAATTCTACACATTGTTTATTTGCAAAAACTCTAATGTACGAATATGTAAACTTAAATCCTCACATGCATTAAATATAAAATACTCATTTATATATGTATGTACTTTCACTTGTGAACTACCAAAGTTTTGTTTACATAGATAAAATAAATGAATATATTCAACGCCCTTTTGTATGCAACGAAAATTATAAATTCGCATGCAATTCGCGCGTAACCAACCAACCAAAGTCACTCTGCTACTTAACGCTGCATATTTTAGCTGAATGCTAAACGCTACTGACATCAGCTGACACTCTGCCTGATTTTGTTGGTTGTCTGCCTGAGGTTGCGGCTGAGGTTGAGTTCATGGCGCTTAACCCTTAATGGCAGTTTATAGTTTTCGGCTCTAAAATTCTGCACCAACAACAATTTAAAGTGAATATTTGCATGACAAAGGCATGAAGTATAGAGTACGAAGACGTCAAAAGAGAAGAATGAAAGGGCGAATTGATAATCAACAATGACAGCGGGTACATATGTATGCACATACATAGATATATACTTTTGCTTAGTTGTGATTTGCTTTGAATGTGTACAGCACTAGCGCCTCCTTACTGCTTCCCATACGTGTAAACACGTGTGTGTTTGTGTTTATGTGAAAATGTTTACATTTGTTGAGGCAGCAGGCGGTAAGTATTGTTACAAGCATGCAGAATAGACCGTCTGAAGAATGTGCTAAATATTTATATACTCGTATAACATGAAGTACCGATTCCGAAATGGACTGGGCATTGGTAAATGCAACAACATAAAACTGCTGAAAAGATCCGAGCTTTGTGCTCCTTTGAGAAAAAATGTTAGCTATTTGTATATTTAATTTAATGTATTTGTATAAATAGTTAAAAAAAAATTAAAAAAAAAAAAATTTATCACGAAAAAAAAAAAAAAATAACTGAAGGGGAATAAAATAAAAATCGAGACAGTGTGGATTAGTAATCATATTTTCTACTCTTAGCTCAGAATCTGCAATTTCAAAATAACTTTTAAACTACATAACTACATATTTGTAGTCAGCAGAAAATTATTCAAAGGAATCACGCATCCTCAACAGGACATGGGAAACTTGATTTTTATATCTTTACTTGCAGGGTACCCGGCGTTGCTCGGGATGTATGTAAGTAGTTAGGGGCCTTTTAAAATCAATAATATACTTTAAGATTTCATATTTATATAATATAGCTGACCCGGCAAACTTCGTTCTTCCCAAAATAGATTTTTATACCTTTCATGAACATGAAATGGTATTATAACTTTGGTCCGATGTTTGTAAGTGTGAGAAGAAGAAGAGATAGACCCACCATTAAGTATACCGAAATGATCAGGGCGACGAGATGAGTTGATTTAGCCATGTCCGTCTGTCCGTCTGTCCGTCTGTCCGTCCGTCTGTTTGAACGCAAACTAGTCCCTCAGTTTTAGAGATATCTTGATGAAATTTTGCAAGCAGGCGCCATTTTGCATAGGATTAATCATTTGTCGGAACCAGCAAGATCGGACCGATACAAGGTATAGCTCCCATACAATCGATTGTTCCGATAAACGGGTTTTGGGCTATAAATGTTGCAAATAGAAACCTAGAAACGTAAAATTTTGCAGGTTTGGTACTTATTATATATGTGATGTGTGTAGTGAAAATCATACAGATCAGACTTACATAACGCATAGCTCCCATACAATCGATAGTTCCGATAAATGGGTTTTGGCCTATAACTCGTGCAATCAAAAAGCTATGAGAGCGAAATTTTGCAGGTTTAGTACATATTATATTTGTAACTTGTGTAGTGAAAATCATACAGATCGGACTTACATAACGCATAGCTCCCATACAATCGATAGTTCCGATAAATGGGTTTTGGCCTATAACTCGTGCAATCAAAAAGCTATGAGAGCGAAATTTTGCAGGTTTAGTACATATTATATTTGTAACTTGTGTAGTGAAAATCACCCAGATCGGACACACAAAACATATAGCTCCCATATAATCGATAGTTTCGATAAATGGGTTTTGGTCTATAAATGTTGCAAATAGAAAGCTAGAAACGTAAAATTTTGCAGGTTTGGTACTTATTATATATGTGATGTGTGTAGTGAAAATCATACAGATCGGACTTACATAACATATAGCTCCCATATTACCGATTGCTACGATAAATGTGGTTTGGCTATGTATTTTTAAATTAACAGTTTTGGAGAGTTTGTAAGTAATTGTAAGTAAGGATCGGACACTTAGAAAAATTGTGCGTATTCATGAAAGGTATAAAGCCTTCGGCACAGCCGAAGACAGCCCTTTCCTTACTTGTTTTTTATAATTTTTTCACTACTTCATTGTGCATACAACTTCAAAAATATAAAATTTTAGTATTCCGTTTAAGGCTACACGATACACAAAATTTTTAGTTTTCTGTCCCGGAGCGTGAGTAAATAGCGAAACAATTTTTCCTAGACGGGAACACGCCACATAGAGCTATTGATATCATTAATCGCCTAATCAATTTTCAGGTCCTAACTTTAAACGCTTTTCAGCTTGAAAAATTAAATTTGTATGGGAGGTGCCATGCCTCCTTTTCCGATAACCCCCACTTTTATGGCCAAAAATTGTTTTAATATCATATAGATCTGTACCAATTTCCAGGTCCCTGCCTTAAATCCTTCTAGAGATATTTAGCTTGAAAAATTAAGTTTGTATTGGAGGTGCCCCGCCCCTTTTTCCGATAACCCTCACTTTTATGCTCAAACATTGTTTTGATATCATTTAGCTCTATACCAATTTCCAGGTTCCTGCCTTAAATACTTTTAGAGGTATTTAGCTTGAAAAATTAGTATGGGAGGTGCCACACCCCCATTTTCGTTAACCAAAATTTTTTTGGAGGTGGTAGGGATCGATTCCATATAACCCTTCACCAAGTTTCAATGATCTAACAAAAATACTTCCAGAGATATCGACTAAGAAGTATTTCATTCGTATGGGAGGTGCCACGCCCACTTTTTCGTTATACCTAGTTGTTTTGGAGGTGGTAGGGATCGATCCCATATAACCCCTTACCGAGTTTCAATGGTCTAACATAAATACTTCCAGAGATACGGACTATGGAAAATTCCATTTGTATGGGAGGTGCCACGCCCCCATATATCAAAATATTTTTTAGCCTGTGACCATCCCTGGAAAATGTACAGTGGGTGTGTAAAATTTGGTTACGATCGGTTTATAAGTTTAGGACGCAAGTCGATCTATACCTACATATATGTATACCTACATATTTACATAATTTGAATTTTATATATATAGATTTCTACATAACACTTGAAATCTTTATTAAAAAAAACAATAACAAATAAATATAAAAATTTTATTTCAAAATAAATTTTTTTTTATAATCACATAATAATAAATTTGATGAACTAAATTGAACCAGATTAAAATAAATTTCAAGTTTCCGTGTCTGAATTCGTCTTTTCCATCTCTCCCTTAAAATTAAGCTAAAACTAAAAAATGGTTTAGTGGCACGACTGATATCATGGAAAAAACGACTCAAATGTTGTTGCTAATGATAACAGTTCCATTGCTTGTTATACCCAGCGTACTAGTTTACAACTTTACCATTATATTTCAACAATAAGCAAATATGGTTTTCTTGAACAGTCTAATGCTGATATAACTCTTTTTTTGCTGCTTCCCTCGTCTGCTCGTCAAGTGCTACTCGACACAGCTGAATAAGCCTACCACAACAAAAGCTCCAATATGTGGGCTAAAGTCAAGTAACAACAAAGCGCTGATGGCATCGCTCGGTCGTTTATTTCGTGAAAGAATAGGGCTCGGCTGGAGCTGCTTCTGGGTCTAGTAATTGCCTGTCTCGATTGTTGCGTCTATTCACAATAAAGCCTGCCTCGTGAAAGGTTAAGCAGCATACAAATAAAATTTGCATGCCATTTTTTTTTACCAGCGCCAAACTTGTTTGTGTCAGAGCTGGCCTTTTGTTGCTGAAATTGCATTAATTTTTTCTTATAAAGTGCAATAAATCAGATTTATGAACTTTGAGTATTGGCTCAGAAGCACAATGGCATGTTTGGATTCAGAGTATTGAAGGATGAAACAGCAAGGCGTTTGGAGTTTAAAATGTTTGTGGATTGTTGTTCATTCATTGAAGCTTCCGAGAAATTGTCTTTAAATATTTCAATCGCCATCCCTAGTTTTTGATACGCTTTCCATGATCCTATGAGTCTGATCAGTAATGATCTTTTCTCTGCTTTATCTTGTTCAATGAAGACAGAACATGCAGGCTCAAACTTAATCCGTGCAGTTGTTGCGAGTTCGATTTTTTTGACACACTCAACTTCTAGTCTCGAGATATACTGCAACAGTCCTTAATCTCATGAAATTTAATTTAATTTTGGAAGTTCGTTTTGCTTTTCACACTTTCAGGGAATCTTGTGAGTGGGCTATCATAAACAGCTTCTGGATGGATAACTACCCTCTCTGTGTCAGATATTCTTGATCTAAAAACTAAATACTTGCATATCCTTCGAACAAAGAGACAGAGAGTAAAAGTGAAAATATTAATTAATGAGGGAATTGTCATTCTCATGGAAAATGCGATATTAATTCAAAGGAAATGCAATTAGCTACTTGCTGTGATTTAGTTGAGGTTAAAGGAAATACATTTCATTTGTATTTGTAATTATTTGCGAAGAAAATATTTATTCTCATCTAAGTGCTTCACACAAACGCATTGTTGATTTCTCATAGGAAAATGCAGATTTATGTATTTCGAAGTTTAAAATTATTGATTTATATTTAAATATTCTTATGCACTCCATTTGCAATTTCTTTATAAATAAATAATAATAAAGCAGAGATTAAAAATAACTGTTCACCAAAATTAAATTTTTTGTGTTTCACTGAATAAAAAAAAAAAACTTTAAAAGATAAAACAAAAATATCTAAAACGATAGAAAAAAATGATTTTGGGACTTTTGTTGTCTCTTATGAGTTATGTTTTACGAGTGATAATTGTTCCAAATATTTAATAGCTGGTTTTAAGGTTTTCTTGGCATATTAAACTCATGTCGATACATAAAACATTATTAACTTCAACCAAATCTTATAACTTTAAACGAAGTATTCTTGTATATTTGTATGTTTGTATATTTGTATATCCACTACTTTCTTCCGAACGACTTCACCGATTTTAATGAAATTTGGTACACAGGTACTATGCTTTGTTTTAAGATTTTCTAATTTGGTGTTGCCACTTGGGGTGGTCCTTAGGGTTGCCACCTATATCAATTTTTTTAAATATTAAGCAATAAATGACAGTATGGGTATCAAATGAAAGGTATTTTAGGCCGTATCCCAACCAAGATATTTTCGATTAGGATTGGAACCTAGGGTTGCCACCTGAACGCATTTTATTTATTCCTTCAGATATCGACCACTATCTCGGGAACTGCTACACCGATTTCGATGAAATTTGGTAGATGGATAGTATGCTTCCTTCATAGAGTTTCTACTTGGATGTTGCCACTAAAGGAAGCTTAGAGGGTTGCCACCTTTCCGATTTTTTTAAAAATATAGCAATATAGGGCGATATGGGTATCAAATGAAAGGTATTTTAGGCCGTATCCCAACCAAGATATTTTCGATTAGGATTGGAACCTAGGGTTGCCACCTGAACGCATTTTATTTATTCCTTCAGATATCGACCACTATCTCGGGAACTGCTACACCGATTTCGATGAAATTTGGTAGATGATAGTATGCTTGCTTCTTAGATTTTCTACTTGAATGTTGCCACTAATGGAAACTTAGAGGGTTGCCACCTTTCCGATTTTTTTTTAATATATGGCAATATGGGTATCAAATGAAAGGTATTTTAGAGCGTATACCAACCAGAATATTTAATACACAACAGGTGTCGCCAATGTATGTTAAGTGAATTTTTGTGGTTAGTGTTCGATATTTTGGAAATCTATTTTGGAAATTTATGCTCTTGGTAAGTAAGATTATGCGGCAAATTCGAAAAATACCGAGCAAGTCTCGGTCACCCAGGTACTATATTCTTAGCTATGCTTTTCCGAATACTATGAGTGAAGCACAAACAAAAATTGGGGGCGTGGCACCGCTCGCCACGTTTGTGTGTAACTTCAAAATTCTAATTTAAAATCTATGCTACTATTAAACTACACACACTTGAAAAATAGATCAAACGAAAATCTAATAAGCAAAGTCGAGGGTGATTTATAGATTAGGGCAAAGTTAAAAAAATGAATCAAAAAAGTCTAAATGAAACGAAAAGAAATTAAAATAGAAAAACTAAATGCTAAATAAACTAGAATTTACTGAATAAACATCAGAAGACGGTAAATAAAGGGTGGTTCAAGTCATATAAATAATAAAGTCAGTATCAGATTTCAAAAGAACGTTTTACGTAAATCCCAAGTGGCGGCTAACGCAAGATGAAATTAACAGCTTCATTAGGGCTGGACTATAATGATAGTGTTATTTGACGAGTTATTTTGTTTATTAGTTGAGCATGTGGTTGAAGTCATTTTTTAAAAGTACTTTTCGTTTTGGAAACGGAAACCCTTTTGTTAACCAACTTGGGAGAAAGAGAAACAAACAAGTGGCCTTCTATGTATGTGTTAAGCAAGAGGCTAAAGCTTACTACTTAAAATAAAATAAATTTATATATAGACGTGTATATAAACTTGTTTAGTAATCCAAATGTCGGCAAGCGCCTTGTATTTTTGCGTTTTCTCCGTTACATTTGTGGTAATTGATTTTCAGTCAAGGCTGAATGTGGCACAAGTTCTCAGTGCACAACTGATGCCTACCTAAGTGAGCAATTCACGAACTTACTGGGGTAGAGCTGAAAAATACAAACTTACACAAAGTCGGTGAAATTTTTTAAAGAAATTTTTTCTAAGAATTTTAAGGCATTTGAAGTATGATTGGTTGTTATATGAAAATATATCGATTATGGTGTTGTTGTTGTAGCGCTGCTTCGCTCTGCCCAGTCAAAGCTTTCCTTTACTTGAATGGTCATCAATAACATCGAGCAAGAGTCTCAGGAGCCAAGCGGATTCAAAAGAGTTGGATCAGAGTTTTAACTGTCGAGTAGGCGACTAGGTAGCTGAGATCGTGGGGAGACATTTGCCATGTAAGGCTTCAGCTTAAAGTTTAGCATGTTACAGTATCCAAAAGGAAGTTGGACCAATGTGACTCTTAATCCTTAAGCAGTTGTTCATATTTGTAGTTATCGATCCTAGTTTTACTGGTAGTACTTTCCGGAAATAGTCTGATAGTAAAATTAACGCATCCTCAAAGTGTCTTAAACCGTTTTTAATCTTTTTTCGTCACACTAAAAAATTCTACCAAAAAATCGTTTTCGAAATCGAAATTTGTGGGAATCTCTAAGCACTCAAATGCCGTTTTTTCATAATAATAATATGGATATAATATTATTATTTCAATTGTTAATAAAAAATTTAAATTATGTGTTTTCATTTTACGACATAAAAAACAACTGCAAATTGTGTGTCGTTAACTTTGCGAAACAGCTGATTGCGAATAGTCGAATGTCGTGATAAATATTGGTACGACAAAATGTCGATTGCAAAAGTCGTAATCGAAGTTATTGAATTCCACTACAGATCTCCAATTAAGTGTCGATTTGGGCTAAGTGTGACTTTATATGTAGGTAGAAAAATTAAACGTAAAACAAATTTAAGTTAAATTTCATGAAGAAAAGAAAAACGATCAAAGCACCAAAACGACACACTAAACTTGCATAGAGGAAACACTTAGAACGCCGTAGGCAGTCCATAAATTATGGCAGTATTTTGCAAGTCGACTTGAGAAAAATGTGTTGCTCCTTTTTACTTTGCATAACGTCAATTATTCTAACTGTTTCACGTACATAAACAGTCATACATATCTACTTATATGGAGTTGCGCCGTACTATTGTTATTGCGTTATATTTTACTTCACATTTATTTGCGCGTAAATTGGTGCAACCCCCAAGTCTCATGTTCTAATACTAACTTATTAGCTGTTTTTATTGTTTTTGTTTTGTTGTTTTTCTTTACAACCGTTTTACACGTTACGCATGATTTTTTATTACACTCATAGGGCATTTAGGAAATTAGTTCATAAGTCAATTATTCTCAGCTAGACACAAAAAGTTAGCACATTGTTCCGTCATATTTATAGCCTACCGTGAATGTAATGCCCAAGAGGGAACGAACTTATATGTATATAGTAGATGATTCGTGGTGAAAAACTATGTACATATGTATGCATGTATGTATGTATATAAGTGGGCCAGGTAAGTTTAATTTACCTCGTACGCTCGACATTGATTGGCATTCAGTTCAACAATTCGCGTGACTTGTTGGCGTTGGTTGCACAAAACCACACTCTCCCGTTCGACCCAACAACACGCATTTGGTTGTTTACAGTAAAATAAAAGAGCGTACCGCCCCTTGATTATTGATTAATTTTGGTTTAACTAATTTTCCACCAACCAAGTTTATTCTATTGTTTTTATAATTTTCTAAGTGGATTTACTCCCTCCACAAGTAATTTTTCTGTTTTGCAGAAATTGTGTATGGGAATTTCCCCTAGTTCAGTTGAAATTGTTGATGAGTAAGGCATACATATGTATGTAAATGTAATAAATTTGAAATAAGTTTATTAAAATGTGTTTTACAAAAATTAGTCTTGAAAGCTGGCATGAAATATCGAAGGGTTAAGTCACTTTGAATAAAAAATTACTCAAATAAAAAATACATTTTTTTTTCATTATTAAACAAGTAAGGAAGTCTAAGTTCGGGTGAACCGAACATTAAATACCCAGCGTTAGTTTTCAGAAAAAGGGGGCGTGGTTTTCATCCGATTTCGCCCATTTTAAGAACCAATCTATTCCGAGCCTAAACAATAGCGAATTTGGTGGGCGCGGCCACGCTCCTTGCTTATAAAGCTTTAACCGCTTACATGAGCCAAAAGTACTGAATCGATCTTTACAAGGGTTATATCATGTCCTATATATATCTTTGGAAAAGAAGGCGTGCCATGCCCATAACTTTTAACGTATTTTGTGAAATTTTTTGATATACGGATATATGTGTCCATTAATCAATATTTACATAATTTTAAAAAAGTGGGTGGTGGCACGCCCACGGATTTTATTATGTTGTTTGTCCCTATTTGAAGATCAGTTTTCATTGCAGATCTTTATGATACTTTCACAGTGGCTTGCTAATAGTGAAATGTTGATATTTTGTCTATTCACTTGTGGGCGGTGCCACACCCATTTTCCAAAATATTACCAAAAAACCTTTAAACATCACTAATAACATCATCAGGTGAATGAGTGTACTAAATTTTAGCATTATATCTTTATCAGTTAAACAGATATTGCATATTCCGGTTTCCTAACTCTCGTTTAGAGAACTTTAGTCCAAAAAGGGGCGTGGTCGTTCACCGATTTTTCTTATTTTCTGTGGTAGAACTCTACATAAATATAGCATGCCTGGTACCTGGTTTCGTAAACCTATCTCACACCGTTCTGAAGTTATTAGCAGTCGAATTTGAAAATTGCCTGACTCATAAGTGGGCGGTGCCACGCCCACTTTCCAAAATTTTGCAAAAATAATGTTAAGAATGTGAAAATTGATGTTTGTACCAAATTATATTATTATAGCGGTATCAGTTAATTAGTTAAGGACTTTTCAATATTTCCACCTCCTTTCAATATAACTTTTATAAAAAAGTAGGCGTGGTCGCCAAGCGATTTCGTTTATTTTCTATATCTGAATTTAACACAACAATAGCCCTCTACAAAATTTCGTTATACTAGCATAAACTGTTCTCAAGTTATTAAGAGTCAAAATTTTAAAATTTCTTCAAATATATGTGGGCGGTGCCACGCCCCTTTTCAAAAAATTTGATCAAATCCGCCTTAGAACATATAAATCAATACATATTGCAAATTTTATCATTGTAGCTGCTTCTGATATGGAATTAACCCGTTTTATACGTTTTTCGAAATTTTCGATATCGAAAAAGGGGGCGTGGTTATCATCCGATTTCGCCCATTTTCAATAGCAACCTACCTTGGCCAGAAAGTAACCTGTATGCAAAATTTCATGCAAATATCTCAATTTTTACTCAAGTTATCGTGTACACGGACGGACAGACGGACGGACGGACATGGCTTAATCAATTCCTCTTTTCAACCTAAGAACTTTCATATATGGAACCCCATATCTAACTCGATTATTTTGCTCCGTTACCCTTGTACTAGTACTAGTACGCTGGGTATAAAAAATGTTGTGTGACGAGCAAAATTATCCGGAAATTGAACCAAATAAACTCAATGCATCTCAATTTATACAGAAAAAAAAAAACTTTCTAAATACAAAAGAAATTTAAATGGTTTTTTTACTCAAAAAAGTAAATGTGTTTCAATCCACCCTAACGTATATTAGCTAGAGCTCATGTCAACACATATTACTTGTTTCCGCATTCTAATTTTACTTTTACAAATTTTCCAGTTACGAATTGCTTGAAAACACCCACACCTCAGTGTGCAGGTATTTCCGTTTGCTCATGGTAAAATTTCTTAGATAACATCTAAAACATTGGAAGTAAGATGAAAATAAACATATACCCCGGGTTAGCACTATTTAGTTTTAAACTATTTTAGTATTAGTTTTCAGAATAGCGGGAAATAATACTATCCAAGTTTTAGACCTAAATTGAAATTTTAAGGTTCGTTGCTGCTTTAAAGTTTTCTGGACTGATAAATTTGATTTCCAACCTTAACTAAACTAAGTAAAAACTGCCAAAGTAAATTCTACATAAAAAGTTCTGTTTCAGAGTAATCAATCTTTAATTATTGATTGGGGAAACACAACAAAGATACCAAATAAGGTTCTCCTTCATTCAGAAGTTAGCGAGTTTTAATCATAAAATTTTTATATGAATAATTCTGGTAAATCTTTTAAACAGTAGTTTGTTGGTAGACCAACTGTGAACAAATTAAAATATGATTCAAAATTTTAATGGCTATATTGCGTAGTCCTCAGAGTAGATAATTAATTGTTAGTAGTTACACTACTTTAATGATTAACATTTATTTAGTTAAATAAATTATTTAATTAATTAGTTAACTTTAGTTGCGTGATTATTAAAAAAAGTGCTGATTGTTTATATTATGTCGTTTTATTGCATTTGGAATACGATTAAATATTTGATTAATGTGATTTATGCAATGTCTTATTCGCTATTATATTATATTATTGTTAATTAATTTTGATTTTTTGATTTATTTGAAAAATTGTGGTTATTTGTAATCACTTTAAGTGCTAATTAATTGCATATTTGGTATGATTATTTCACTACTATCAGTTGTGATTATTTTTAATTTTGTGATCAATATGATTAACGTAATTAAATGATAATTTTTTATGACATTTCTTTATTTCCAAAATTTCTTTTGATTTAATAGAACTTCATTCCTCTCCACTGAAAATTACATACTTATGCGAGGTTGCAACACTCTTCAGTTTACATTTGGTTGTACAGAAGCAGATCGAAGAGCATAATCAGTTTGGTCCAAACGCTGTTGCAACACATTTTATTACGAGTACTGTCACTAATTCGAAATTATTTTATATATACTACATTTGAACAGGAACCAAAAGCTTTGATGCATGCGTTATGATCCCGAATGGAATGTTTTGTCACTAAATTAAAATCAAAAATATTCAAATACAAAAACGAATGAAATATTTACTGAAGCTTTTGTGTTCTTTTGTAACTCTGAACAAAATCCGGTGACTGATTTCTAAACAGCGGGAAGCGCAATCAATACTTTTCGTATACAAAATAAAATATGTATAAGCCAAATGTACTAAAATTACTACTTTATTTCACAACTGGGTATGTATATAATTCAATTCAATGGGGACTTCTTTACTTCTTTTGAATATTTTCGCATTGTACAACGACTTGTCAAAGCTAGTGCAGAGAAAATTCAAAGCATTTTAATTAACCGTTAACAGCTTTTATACCAAAATATATTTTTCTTGCTCTTAATTGACAGTTGCTAGGAAACACTGGAATAATTGTACATACGTTGCTTAATGGTTTATATAAACAAACATATGTACATACTTGCACCATCAAATAATGCAATTTTTAATCCATTTTGTTTTGTACAAAAATAAAAGCAATACATTGCATGAATAGTTTGAAAAAAGATAAAAATAACCATTTAGCAAATGAACAACATATTTACTTCAAAAATAATAACAATAACGCCGTTAAAAGCAACTTTTTAAATTGAAAATACTAATTGAATTTTATTACTATATAAAATTTTTTTTTTTTAATTTTAATGCTAACAATAAATTTTTAGTTTTTATATTTTTGCTGCATTGGCTGTCATTTATAAAAACAAACCAAACTGAACATTTTTGCTCGGACGTGATGCGAGTTCATACGTTTGAATGCATGGCCTTATGATAATTTTCTTGTTTATTTTTTTTTATGATATTCTATGCGGTTCTGTATACCTTTAAATTCTATAAAATCTCAGAAAAACTCTTGTTCGACACCATTTACGTAGCCGAAGAAAAAGATGGCCCTCCAATAAGAGCAACGATGTGATGAAGGTACTGTCACCTAGGCAGACAGAAGAAGTGATACAACAACAAGGTCAACGAGTCTTACCCACATAGCTTAGACACAAGTATCTTAGAAAAATGCTGCCTTCATCACTACTAGAGGCTTCGAATCTTTCATGAATAAGTGGCATGATTTTCACTCGCCGATGATTTTACTTTCCAACTTGTTAGTTTGGATATATAGCCCAAGTTTCGGCTAAAGGTCCAAGTAAAAAGGTCCAATCTTACTGAAAGTCGATATGCTAACTCCATAACTAATAGTTACGAAAGTAGTAAAATTTAAGTTCCTAGCTAATTAATTCAATTCATAAAACTCTGTGTGAGCAATATTATATATTGATTGAGTTCCCAAAATTTATTTATGTGTCACAAAATGGCAGAAGCGTATAAAATATTGGCCAGATCAACGGACGTTCAGACAGAATTTCTAAATCACCTCAGCTCATCGTCAAGAACATTTTTTTATACTTGTTGTTGGGCCCATCTTTTCTTCGTAGAAAATTATTACATTTGATTTTTAGAAATTGGTCTCTAAATAGCAATTTGCAACAACTACAAATAGTTTTGTATCATGAAACCACTGGGCGAAGCCGTTACCTAGTTCTACGACTCAGCCGTTTGTTACTTAAATTTTCACAATTTTTTTCTATATTTCTCAAACACTATTTGCAATTATTTTGTAATTAAATATATATGTATATAGCTTTTTTGCTTAGCTTAGATAGACACAAACAAACTGTAAACTTGTTTAGTAAGCTTTACACATTTTTGCATTTTTATCGTTAAACGAATATTTAAATCACTTCCAAAAATATTTCTGCTTTGCTTACATATTTATTTTTTTTTTGAACTCAACCTTTATACAAATTTATTCATAACATCACATTGCACTTTTTCAGCTCTAATTATTTTATTTAATTTTTTTCAATCTAGAACTTTTTTTCAAACACACTCGAAAATATTTAATTCAAGTAACTAACGCGCCCGCCATCTACGTCATGTTTCAAATTGACCACAAGACTAACCGGCCGCTTTCAAGGTATGACTATTACAGCTAACTTCACAACGTCGGTTTGTCACGACCAAATTTGCCGAAGTAGCGTATTGGAATTTCAAAAGGAAAAAAAAAAGAAATTACAAAAAAATTAGTAAAAAACAAACTAAAAGCAAACATGCACTAACATTGTTAGAACAAATAAAAAAACGCAAAGCTCTCTACCAACAACTCCGCTTACTATTCGAAACACGCAGACAAATAGACACACATGCGATATAAATTATTTCAACACCACCGACTCAAACATAAATTTGAAATCGTATAAGGAAGCCCACCAGCGCCTTAGAGTAGAGTGAGTATGTGAAGTGGGTTTGTTTGTAATTTAGTGAGAACTTATTTTGTTGGTGGCAGGAAATCACTTGCACTTTATTGCACTCAAAGCATTGTCACTACGTCTTCAATATCCGCTTCATAGTTCTCTGCTACGGTGGTGAGTGCCTGTGAGTGGCTCTTGTGAGAATGGAGTTTTCTCGGTTTCTAAACGCGTGTGTGTTTCCCTCTAACTTTGTAGCCAATTTCTCGGGCGGCTTTGATATATTTCAATACAGGATAGCGTTAATACAGCACAGGAGCAGCTTGCGCTAGATGGGCTAGCAAAGACGGGTCAACCAAAAAGATTACAGAGATAGATAGATAGATAGATAGATAGATTTATTTATTCATTTTTTCTTACAATGTTACATAACAGCTTAAAGTTAAGATCAATTAAATTTACTTATAATATAAGAAAAAAGGTAAAGCATTCTGTAAAATTGATATAATAGTGTCGAATGCTATTTTCAAAATTAAAATCCAATATAATATACATGTATAAAGAGTTATTATAACAACAGTCTTCTTAGTCAGAAACGAAAAATATTTGAATCGCAGGTACCTACCAGAAAAAAAAAAAACATTATATACCTGGAAGACTTCAAATAAAGGTAAGCTTGACAAAGTTAGAAAAGAAACAGTGAGACTCTTAGGAGAATGAAGAAAATAGCTCCAGCCGATTCCGGGCACGAAACAAACTTTAGGCAAATGCTTGCTAGAAGACTTATTAATCTAACGAAATGTGTTGAGCAATAAGCGAATGTGGAGTACAGCCACCCATCGAATATTATCAGAAGCGAATGTTGCACTTCCAAAAGACTTCAAGGTTAATGTTGAAAGATATTCTATACATATATCTGCATACATACATATATTTATAACGAAATAAGCCTTACATAAGTCGCACACATTTTGGTGTGATGTAAGTTTTATTGTTTATGTATTGGTGTTTACTAAACGTTGCTCACAAACGCATCTACATTTGTGCACACGCACGCGAGCAACGCGTTTAGTTACTCATACGCCACGCGGACTGCATGCGAGTAGCTTAACTAACTAAATAACAAAGGCTTCATTTCTCCGACTCCTTGTCGTTGTGTTTTATTATGAAATACCTTCCATAACCTTTAATCGTTGCATATTAAACTCACTGTAGTGGTAGTCTGTAGCTCATACAATGCCATTTATGTACTCACGCACGCACGCACGCACGCAAGTTTTATTGTATTAGTTAAAAACGCGCGTGATTCACTTACACACTCCAATAATTTGTGCTTTCTACTTTGCATTTTCCCATTTTTGTTTGATTTGTCTTTATTTTTAGTTTTCGCTTATAAACACTTTGTGTTCTTTTATTCTTGTTATGCTTTTGAGTTTTGTTTCATAATATTTTTTATACTTCGTTCTCCATTGAGTGCTCAGCAATTTGGCCACTTAATATGTGCTCCTGGTATCTACTTGCGTTTGTGTGTGTTCTATTGCGAGAGCTCTTGCTTTTGCTTTTGTTTGCTTTTTGAGAACATTAGCAGCGTGCCGCCACATTCTCTTTCATGGCACATTTTAAAAGTTTTCTTCGCTTCTTTAGTATCTACATACATATATATCAAATTGATTGGTTTTGTTTTTGTTACTTCGTTTCACTCAATCTAAATATATTTAGCCTCTATTTAGTACGTCATAAAAAATTTTACTTTGATCTGATATATTCGACAGCTATGTACATAGGACGCCCAGTGTTTACATAAGTTTTTATAGTTTCCGGAGTTTTTCGCTTAGACAAATCTATCTATAAAAAAGCAAGTTGTTAAACAGAATTAAAACATGTCAAAAAAGGATTTGTGTAAGTAGAAAGAAATAAGAGTAATTACATTAAATCCTACAGAGAGTCTTTGGTCAATGCTGTTGAGGTGCCGTCATTCACTATTTGATATCTACACATTGATGTTTTGATTGACATGGTTGGGGGAAGATGAGTGACAAATAAGTAGTCTCGTGATATATTAAAAGATTGTTTAACTCCACAACAATAGCTAAATCAGTTTCAGGGCTTAAAGAGGTAGTAGGTATATCAATCATCTAATTGAACTCAGGGCATACATGACTAGAAATGAACTCAAGGTCCGAGTTGTTTTCCCACATTTCGAAATTTCGCAAAAAGAGCGCTCTATTTCAGAGTTCAAGCTTTTGACAGCTGCAAAAGTATTGTGTTTGAAATTTTATTGAATAATTTAAAAAAAAAAAAAAAATTTTATCGATTTCGACTATTTTCTCAATAAAGGTGTAAATTGTAAATTTTTAGTGCTGTGCGATTAATTGATTAATCAAAATTTTGATTAATCATAATTTCGATTACTCAATTAATCGACTAGTTATGATTTTTGATTAATCAAAAAGGGTGTCTACTCGATTAATCAAGATTTTGATTAATCAAAAAGAAAATTAATTGATTAATCGCCTTTTTGATTAATCGATTTTTGAATAAAATGATTAATCATATATTAAAACAGCACAAATTTAGAAGTTCCTTGATACTTCAACCATTTGATGCATCTTCGACATTTTGCCCATTCGCGATCGGACAACACCTCAAAATTTTCGTAAAATTTGTTCATTTTTTAATATTTTGAAGATGCTTGGTTTTTATTTTTTTTATTTTCAGCTACAAATGTACTTCAAGGCAAACTTTCACATAAGAAAATGAGTAAATTAATCAGTTTTTGAATAATCATTTTTTGAATAATCATTTTTGAAGATTACTCATAATTTTGATTAATCAAGTAATCGATTAACTGAAAATTTGATTAATCGACTTACTCGATTAATTGAATAAAGACACAGCCCTATAAATCTTAAACAAATTTAAATTTTTTCTCGAATTATAGCTTCTAAATCTTTGGCGAATTAAGCACTAAAAGGAGGTTTGGTCTCTTTTGAAAACATTTAATTTTTCGCATTTCATCAGACACTTAAACTTTGGATGTGAAACTTAACTGACATTGATTGTTTTTTTTTTTTTTTTGTCAACATTTTTGTCTATGCCTCTTTCCATAATCTTACAGATATAAAAGTGGAAGTGGTCTTGAAATTATTTGGACAATATACTTAGAGGAGCTGGCAAGTTGTTCGGTTGGGAATTCGGGTGCTGTGAACATAAATTGTACTAACGAAACCCTCTCAAACTCCCTTCTTACGCTAGCAATTCTTCATCCCATCGCTTTTCCTATTCTTCGAAGTGTCTCTTAGTCTCAGTCTCCTGCTTGTCCTGCCCACATTTAAAATCTACTTATATATAGTCATAAGGTCGTTTGAAGAGTGACAGAAGTTTATATTATATTGTCAATTAACTCGGCACACTAAATCGCATTGAAAATTCTTAATCCAAAATTAAATTAACTAGAAGTATAATCTAAAATTTCAAGTAGTTTCTGAAATGGCTTGTAATTAAGCTATAAAATCCAAGCTAAAATACTAGTTAAATCAACAACAAAGGCGTTACGAAACAAAAAGTTGTAGAGCAATTGAAATGTAAAAGCATCTCAACGTCGGTTTCAATTAAAATGCATGAAAAGCACAATAAAAGTGAAATCCGGAAAATTTTGCTGCAAAAAAAAGAAATTAAATATTTTGCACTTTTCATTTGCGCTAGGAATGGTGTGCGTTTTCGCTCAATCAGCATGCGGCTAGCTTTGTTTCACGTTAATTCATCATTCACTAGTTTCCTAGCTACACGGGCCAGGGGCACGGCAAGACGACACGCACACACATATTTACACAAAGATGTGGTCAAGCAACACAAAAAATGGCGCCACGATGGTTCGAAATGTTGCCAGCAAAAAGCAGCATTTAGAATCAAAAAAAAAAAAAAAAAAAAAAACAAAGAAAAAGAGAAGTGGACGAAGTTGGTTGCAGTTGCAGTACAAACAACAGACGCCATTGAAATTTAGAGGAAACTTACAAGTGACTGACGCGCTAGCAAGCAAAGAACAAAAATTTAAGCGTAAAAAATCATGAAAGCAGCAATTCAACTGCATATTAGGCAAAGCTTAGGTATACATACATATGTACGTACAAATAACACAACCCAGCAAACATTTTAATTGGCACAAAAATGTAAGAGTATGCCAACAAATAATAGAAGCGGTGCTGAGTTTGAATCCTGTTGGCGGACAGCTCTAAGCATCTAAGTAGAAACTTGTCTTTCTAGCGTTACAACTAATATATTATGGCATTCAAGCCTTATCTTACTTCATAAAACAAGTTAACCAAACAAAAAATCTTTTCCACGAAGCAGATCACTACATCAGATTCACTTTGGCCTAACCCTTCCAGCACTGCTGTTTCTTAGGACTTTTGTTAGAGGAAATTTATGAAAATGCTCTGCTGTGAACGACTTAAGCAGAGCAAAGTGACGTCAAAACTTGCTCGATTTTTCTTGCTGGGAATGGATTTGCCGGCGTTGTTATGGCAAGAAAATGCAGCGATTAAAAACATTGAAAAATTTGTTTCATACAAACGCACATAAAGAGTTTGCTGAGGTTGCATGTATGTATGTATATCACGCAAAAATATATTTTCCTACAACAATTTCATAGTATATACAAATCACACACGAGTAATATTTCAAATAAAAAAATAAAGTTACACAACTGCTGGCCTTTCAGGGTTTTTTTTGCACCTTGAAGAGACTCTTAAGATATCGATATCGATTTCGTATTTATTTTAAGTTTTTTTTTTGCAGATTTTGATGTTGTTATTATAAGTGCATATATAGTTTGAAAACAAGAAGACATACGAGCATAGCCCAGTTGGCATGAGGGTTCAGAAAATTTAATATGGAAATCTCTGTCTGCATTCCTTTTGAGTTGTAGTATGTGATCATATTTAATTCCTATTATTCTTATCTGATTTTAACTATCCATTAGCAAGCTTTCTTCTATATATTTTAAATTAAAGTGTTTCTTATCTTTACTAATAGGTCTGAGGCATAAGGTCTGAGGTCTAAGCGCTGGTTTGGCGTCCTCATTTTCGCTGTGAAAATACCCGAGTTGGGATTGCAAACATAAACGAATAAAAATAGCATCCAATTCTGCATTATCGACACCTTCACAATAAGGCTTGTATGGTCATGAAAGAACCATGGCACAACTCAAACGACACCAAATAATGCCATATGAAATAATAATTTCTTCATTATAATTATGAAAATTTTCCAAAAATGGTAAACTCCAAAATTCAAAAAAAATTTGGCATTTTCTGTGCGTTTGCAGCGAAACTTTATTTGAAAACAACAACATTCATTCAGATATTAGCAAACCGTTAAAATCGAAGGCATAATCAAACTGCATGCGAATAAAGCAAAACTTTGCCAAACTGCAATTTAACCACAAATTCCATTGTACCAAATTTAAGTAAATAATTGGCAATGCATTGATGCGCATGTTGGGCAAAAACTTTAGCTAAACTTCTAATGTACATAGCAGTATTAATGGACGGACATTAAGGTGTTCGATACGATTTTAAAGTAACAGAAAACAAGGGAATGCCGTCTTAAAAATTTCATTTCCGAAGTTTTTTTAAATTGGCTGATGCAAAATATTAATCTTCGAAAATTCACACCAATATCTAACTCTTTATATTAACTTTCAGCTTAAAAGAAGTTTTTTTTATTCGGAATTTTTTTTTTGAGCTCTAGGCCATATATCTGTGGTCATAAGCGATAACAACCTAACTCGACTTAATAAATTAGACCAATTGAAATTTCTTTGGGCAATTTTTTGTAACAAAACTGCTTTATAAATTAGGCAAACATATTAGACTTAGGCTGTTATTGCTTATGACCACAGATATGTATGTATATATCTTATAACTTTAAACGACTTATTCTTGTATATTTGTATATTTGTATATCCACTACTATCTCCGGAACGACTTCACCGATTTTAATGAAATTTGGTAGACAGGTACTATACTTTGTTTTAAGATTTTCTACTTTGGTGTTGCCACTTGGGGTGGTCCTTAGGGTTGCCACCTATATCAATTTTTTTTAAATATTAAGCAATATATGGCGATATGGGTATCAAATGAAAGGTATTTTAGGCCGTATACCAACCAAAATATTTTCGAGCAGGATTGCCACCTGAACGCATTTTATTTATTCCTTAAGATATAGACCACTATCTCGGGAACTGCTAAGCCGATTTCGATGAAATTTGGTAGATGGATAGTATGCTTCCTTCTTAGATTTTGTACTTGGATGTTGCCACTAAAGGAAACTTAGAGGGGTGCCACCTTTCCGATTTCTTTTTAAATATAAAGCAATATATGGCGATATGGGTATCAAATGAAAGGTATTTTAGGCCGTATACCAACCAAAATATTTTCGAGTAGGATTGCCACCTGAACGCATTTTATTTATTCCTTAAGATATAGACCACTATCTCGGGAAAGGCTAAACCGATTTCGATAAAATTTGGTAGATAGATAGTATGCTTCCTTCTTAGATTTTCTACTTGGATGTTGCCACTAAAGGAAGCTTAGAGGGTTGCCACCTTTCCGATTTTTTTTTTAATATATGGAAATATGGGTATCAAATGAAAGGTATTTTAGGGCGTATACCAACCAGAATATTTAATATACAACAGGTGTCGCCAATGTATGTTAAGTGACTTTTTGTGGTTAGTGTTCGATATTTTGGAAATCTATTTTGGAAATCTATTTTGGAAATTTATGCTCTTGGTAAGTAAGATTATGCGGCAAATTCGAAAAATACCGAGCAAGTCTCGGTCACCCAGGTACTATAAATTAAAACACCACACTGAATTGTTGGATAATTGTACATAAATATATAATAGTCGATTTTTATCGTCCATAATTCGACTTTATTCTAAAATCATCTTCAGGAACTCTTGTCAATTCGACCAAGGGCACTCAAGAGTTCCTTTAATCTGAAGTCATCTTATGTTGAATGGACAAGATTTTCTGAAGATGACTTCAGAATGAAGTCGAAATATCGAAAAATACATTTAAACAACAATTCTACATACATAAATCGCCTAGACCTCAAAAAACAAAACCCTAATAATTTTTTTTTTAATTTTCTAACGCTAAACCGCCCTTTTCGGTATTGTAAATTGGGTTTATGGACCTTGTGTTGAATTTTCAAATGAAACAGCCTTAAATTTTTTCATACATCTCGCAATAGTCCACAGGTAGGCATGGTCAAAATACAGCTTAGTATCGTTATTACAATAAATTTCTTAAATTATATTTTAACACAACTACTGGTGATGCAGTGAGAGATATAAAAAAAATCTCGAGGTAAATTTTGACGAGCTTAAAATTTCCAAAAAGGCTTGGAAAAACAAATTTCTGAAAATTAAACACTCTAATACACATAGCTATTGCTTAAGTCAAGGGAAAACAATTTACGACCATATGCAACGAAACTAGCAAAAGCCGAACTTATGTATAACTAAAACAAACCATAAAAGGGATTAAATTTGAAACTAAAAGTTTTCAACGAAGCCACTGTGTCAAAATTTAATTGCAAGCGCACATTGAACACAAAACGCAATAATATAAAAACAACAACAAAAAAAGTTGAAAAATGTGTTGGCCATACAAGCACGTGCCTTGGTTGACGCATAAATGGGTGTAACGCCTAAATGTAGGCTAAATTTTTGTTCATATCGGAAATTCGTAAAATGCTGTGCCCATTGATTTAGTGTAAACCAACAAATATTTAATATTTGGACAGTAAAAGCAATAAAAATTAAAAAAAAAAAAATAAATAAATAGAAAGCAAGTCAAATAGATAAATAAAATCGGCAAATGAATGGGCATGAATAGTGTGCTGCAAAGCAAATAAAAATCCTTAAGCCAGAATGGCATCAATTCAGTAACCGTATGTTGTTCGTATGTATGTATGTATGTTCGTAGAAGTGTGCATAAAATAAAAATAAATCAAAGCATACCAATGAAATGGAGCTCAAAAGCGACTAAAGACAAGCACGCACAATCATATATAGAGACAACCACGTGAATATGTATGCGCAAGGTTACCCCAAATTTATGTGAGTTTGCTTACGTTGCTATGTTGGTTTGTATGTATGTGAGTGAATATGCTATAAAGTCGGCAGCATGGAAGCTGTACATACATATATGTATATAAAGACCGGCAGCTTGTTTTTTTCTTCTTCCTGTTTTGTTTTTATATTTTACTCTAGTTGTTGGTGTTGTTGTTGTTGTAGCACATGTGCAAATCAGAGATTGTATGTTTATGCAAAATGCATGTAAGCACACGCACACAAACTCATACTAAAAGTTATAATTTAATGGGCGAATATCGTATATGTACATACATATATGTTTATATCTAAAATATGATCAGTCCTGTTTGGTGTCTGTCAAGCCCCGCTTCCGCACAACTAGGAACTACTCCACAATACGTTAACTTACTTATTATGCAAATGCATGCTTTAAACGCACTCACACGCAGCAATAAATGCATAGCCGAAAAGTTTAGTATAAACGTCCTTGAGAGAAAATGTTGGGGTTAACTGATTCCAAATCATCTCTATGTTCAGACTTCCTTAAGCAACCCATGGGCAATAGGGACTTATTGATCTTTCGGACATTGATTATGTAGTATTGAGGATACTGTGCACCCTTGAACTAAGGGAACTGACTTTGATCAGTTTTGGGTAGACGGAATACATATACACATCCTCTTTGATGGGCAGACTTTACAAAGTTTCAGTTGATAACTACTCCACATGGCTCTCGAATTGTTTGTCTGAGAACCATGCTAGGCCTAACCGTATAACGAAGTTGCAGTAGCATATCTCCGCTGAGAATACTATTTTGGAATATGGAATATGTATGTAAATGCCTTCAGATCGGAATGTTATGTGCGCAATCCATAAGAAAATCTGAACGAGTGAATTCCCTGTAGAGAGCGGAACAAATTTATAAGTTTGAAACTGTGAGTAACCTCGTCACCTCGTAACACAAAGTTAAAGCTTTCTAAGTGTCAGATATTTTGGAATCATACATAGATATTTGCACCTATGTTTAATAGTTACTCTTTACAATTCCTGCAGGGCTGGATGATGCAAATTGAGCGTATGTGATTGTAAGTATAAACTGTTACGTCTTGCACAATTTATAGCCCAGTTTATGGTTTTATAGTCATAACCATATAAAACAGCTGATTGGACCAACTTTATGGAAATCATTTTCAATTAATGGGGCTAAACTATGAGACCATTCATGGGCGCAGCCATCATGTAACAAACCAACTTTTTGAGGAAGCAAATTTGTGCTTTTTATTAGCAATTTTTGAAATTTTGTTACTTTTCGGAAATTGCAATAATTTTTAGTTAAAATCAGTAATAAGCGATGGCAATAGATATGGTTATGTTTATGTCTATGATGCTTTTCATACGGAAGTTTAGCTCCACCTTAAAAAGCAGTAATCATTATTTTATTTTTTTATTGTCATACTCCTAGCTTTGTAGTGCAACCGAAATTCATTTATTTGTTATTTTTGTTTAATTCTCACCCGTAGCTGTGGTAGTAAAATATCAAGAAAACATAATAAATCAAGTTTAAAATATTTTTGTTTTGTTGCAAGAAACGCACTTATATAAAATTTTAATACAGAGTAGAGTAGAAAATTTACCTCAGATAAAATGAAATGATTACAAATTATATAATTGAAATCATGATAAAAATATTTGAAGGTAGTTTCACTCAAAATTTTTTTACACTAGCCGTGTTGGCCAAGAGGGCGTGATGTTGCCACAATTCAATTTTTAATTTGTTATTAAGTTTGGAAAACGGCACAGCCAAAACAGGATTGTCGTTACTCTTTGTTTAAAAAATTCCGCAGTTTTGGAAATATGTTTTGTGATAATACTTATGAACCCTGCCAACCATGATCGGGTAATCATTGAGTCGCGCTTACCAACAAAGAGGATAAAAAAGTGGGTAATTTTGTTCAGAGACGTTCACTTTTTACCCATGGTGAAAAGATTTTTCCGTGTAAGTGTGAGAGCATACTTTTAGGCACTTGTCGTTTTCCATACAAATTCTAAAAATATGCGTTGGTGTTAGTAAAAATTTGTGAATTTTTGGAATCAGAGTTTCACCATGGTTAGACATGGTTGGTAGGGAAGTGAGTGTTCAAGGACAAAATATCAGTTGAAATGCAAAGACGCCTAGAAATATGCAACATAATATTTATTAAACTATTAGTAAATTTACTAGTAGGGTACTTTCGAACAAGAGTTGTGTTGTAATTCAAAAAAGAGATAACACATAAAAAAAATTCATCTACATCATGACTTGCATGCCGAAAATTCCCAAACGACCCAAATATGTGAGCTTTTGTGTATGAATCGATGAAAATTGTTTCCGAAATTTTCACATGGAACCCATCACAGCTTTACTTCATAAACTATTTGTGCACCGAAAAATATTAATAGTTTTTTCTTTATTTTTTTCGTCTACGCATAAAACCGTTTATGCATTCTCAAAATAATTTACATTTTTGTGGGAGAATTTAAATCATACAATTTATCATCTGTATGCGGACAGTTGAGTGTTACTGGGTTATGTTAACCAGGTGGTAATAAAACATAATAACAATATAACGATAAATTGTAATATCACTACAAACTAAAAAAAAATTAAGTGTATCATAAATTCCAATTAAATAAGTGATGATATAAGGGAAGCCTTTTAGTCGCTATTTAATCATTTAGCTATTGATTATGCAGTATTAAAGACTATTAAATTCGATTCTCACAAAGTGCAAGACTCATGACTTTTGATAAGTTCCTTGAATCGTGGCAATTTTTATTACAGGTATTTAATAATTTGTTAGATAAAAATATTATAACTATTTATGTTGAAAAATTAGGTACGGAGTTTTAAAATATGCCCGTTAAAAATACTGAAAGTCAGAACTCGTTAAAAATTTCCCTGAATTTCCAGAATATTTTATTGGAATTTTTTCTATATGTAAAAAAAAAAATTCCATTCATGTGTTATATAGAAGAAATAAATCAACAACCTAGACGAAAAAAATTTAAAAAATTCAGCGAAATATTTGAACAAGTTCTAACTTGCTTATTATTCTAGGTAAATCGATTAGGCTACAAAACTGCATAACCAACAATTCTTCAGAGATTCTACAGATTTTGATGGCCAATTTTTAAAGTTTCCAATACTTTTTTAGTAAATTTTTATCTTTTTATGTATATTTTGTTACAGTAGAATATACTTTTAGGCGTATTTTTTCCATTCACGAAAACTGATAGTCACCTATACAAATTGTTTTATTACAATCTAATAAATTAGTTCAAAAATAAATAATTATAGCAGCGCAGCTTTTTACGTAGTGCAGCCCACAGATTTCACAATTTAGCTTCAAGAACTCATATATTTCAAAAATTTATTGATTTGAAATAAAAATCGATTTTCACTCGGCGGCTAATATACATACTATGTACGTACTATTTGCATTTAAGCTAAATCTTTCAACAGATCGACACGCAATGCATTATATGTATATGGTTTAATTTATCACTCAATCTTCTTACTAGAAGAAACTTGACATAGCTACGCTTAAAAGAAGAAAAATATGAACCAAAAATTCAATAACTTTGAAAAATTAATGTCAACTAGAAAAGAGTTGTTGTATTGTTTACAAAATGAAATTAAAAAAATTGTAAAATAATAACAAAATATTTGGATATTTCACAGAATTTTACAAGTATCCACCATGGTAAGAATTTATGATTTTTTTAATGCGCTTCAGCGCCCAAAAGTATGCAACACAATTAAATAACATCAACACAATCACATTATAGTTAAGCAATTAACCATTTTCAAGCACTTTATTATAGCAATTCTTTTTTCTTAAGCATTTATGTTCTACTTCGTGGAACACGCCGCCACAAACTTTTTTAACTGACGTACTCCATGCTCGACACCACAAGCCAGGCGTTAACGTGTTCAAAAATGAATTAAATTAAATGAGTTTCCAATTCGTAACCGATGCGCGCTCGCGCCACTTTCTCAATGCACACATACATACATATGTATTTTATGGGTTGTTACTGAAGCATCATTTACACTCGCGGTTTCGAACGGGTGCGTGCATTACGCACTCACACTGGCCCACCGACACGCACAATAAACGGAATGCGCGCGCTTAATACCTACGCTTAATTGTGCCTACTATTTGGCTGAGACACAAAATGTCAAGCGACTTAAAGGAAAAGCAGCGCGGCGACATGCTGTACGCGTGCTGGCCTCTGCAGAACTACTGCCGCCGTTTTTGTTAGCGAGGTTAAGGTAAAAGGCGGCCTGACATAGCTCGGCTTGCGGCTGTGGCCGACAACACGGTAACACTGACGATGTAGCTTCGTAAAAATGCATTTCATTGCAACGTATGTAGAGACTGCCTGAGCGCGAAGTTATCTGAGACGAATGCACGTAGCAGTTCGAAAGCGTAATTTTATTGATGAGAGAGCGCCATAACAGTTAAAACTGAGTGCAATGCAAACACAATTAAAGGAGTAGTGACATGAGTTGGAGCGCAAAGCGCACACAATGCAACCGAAGAAGAAAACGAGCATACGGAAATTGTAGCCGAAAGGAAAAAACGTATATTTAATATAGAAATAAAAGAGGTGTGTGGGGCCATTGAAATTGTGCCACTTGGGCAGTCAGGCATGCACAAGCAGCAAGGGAGAATAGATGTTTAAAGAGTGTGGAGAAAATGTAAACAAATTAAAAGTCCATGTTAAATCCTGCAAGCGTTGGTCGTGCAAGTGAAAGGCGTTTAAAAAGAAAATTGCTTAAACGAATTGAGCGGCGTGTTGCCTTTGACTGACACATTTTGATGTCTCTGAAACACTCTGTGCACTGTGCAGCAAAGCTAGTGGATTGTAGTTGGTGTGAAGGGGGCGATACTACCTACTGGTGGTGCAAGAAAGGTTGTCGTGCACGTGCTGGCACCAGTCATGGTCGGTTGGCTGCATAAAACAAACACAGAGCAAAAGCGCATGGAAGCATGCTCGTTAAAAGAGCGCGCCACTTTTGGTTTGTCGTATTTGAGTTTTAATTCGAGAGCGCGTTTGGTAAAGCTTGCAAGTAGAATCGTCACTAAGAATGACGCTGTCAAAGCAGAAGCTTGCGGCGCGTATCATTGCGAAGGTGTAGCAGGAACTTAAAGTTATTTTTGTTGCTGATTGATGTAATTCAGACATAAATAGATTAACTGAAAATAAATATCATTATTAAGGCCACTAAACCAAAAATATAACTCAGTTATATGCCGATCCTTAAAAACTAGAATCAAATCATCGATATTCATTGCATAAATATTTCTGCTTACAAAAATATGGAAGTACCATTCGAAGGTTTTTTACTATTATTTTACTGTTGATTCGTTCTTTAACAGCTCAGAATTAAAGGAGGAATGCTCCTAATGGCAGGTCATTAAAATCGTTACAGTGAACGATAGATGGAAGGTATCTTTGTATCCATAGTCGCAAAATAATAGACTTTTGCGGTGGATGGATTTATCGTCCAACATTTGAAACATGAACAATTTCGTATCTTCTCAATTCAACATTTTAATACTCACTCTGAACAATGTTTTAAGTTCGAATTTGGATACTTAACTCAGTACACACAGCTGTTCAGCATATAACGTGACATCATGACCGCAAGGGAAGTTTTAAGACAGCCAATAGATATTTCACTTGGAAATTATTCCTGCTTTTTGAAAGCTTTATAGGACCTGATAATATTAGCCTACAATATATCCAGAAAATAAAAGATTCCAGTGAGGCAAGGAATAATAACACTTAAGTTGATCCTCTTGTGAGCTTTTCTGTAGGGATAGTTCTAAAATTTCTGCACTCAGGTAGCACCTTCAAGCACTATCGCTTCTGTTTGATTTGGCTTGACCAATTAAAAAGTTCAAGTTAGCTCTTCTCAGATAGTTTACTTCTATCCGTGGATCATTCAGAAATCTCTACGTCATTTAAATTTGTAGCCGATAAAACCTTTCACGCTAAATATTTAAATATGTAACAAGACACGCTTTCGCTTCATAGCCAATAATTCCACCTCAGCGCCTACTCCTAACTATGTATAACTCTACTTGTGACTAAATTAGATAGTAATTGTTGTGTACGCCTACTTAGTGTGTGTTTCAATGACCCCTATTCTAATATCAAAATTTATTTAATCGGATTATTTCTTATTTCGTAACTTTTTGATAAAGAAAATACTATGTTAGCTCGTTTTGAATGACGTGCGCCATAAAAGCTCTAATTTCAGTTACGAAAGTACAAGGTTTAGGCCATAATAGCATTGCAAGTGACGCACTTCCCAAAGGAAAATTGTAGCTTTTGTAACAGTACTATGTTGAACAGTATTATTCGTTATGCTAGTTTGTATATCAGATTTCAAATTTACCCCATTGTTAGGAACTTGAGCGCTTAAGCTTTGCACTGTTATGATGTTAAGTTTATGCTAAAAAGCTCTAAAGCTGATACGAAGAAGGGGACAGTTTTTAAAATTTAGATTCGTTTATACATTGGTAGACAAAGTAGAACACAAGTAGAGAGCTTTTAACATAAGCAAGTAAATATTTTTATGGAGAACTCTGAAAAAATATGATGAAGCAAATAACTTTAAAACTACGAAATCAAGTAATCTAAATTATAAAAGTCTAGGAGTTAGTGAAAAGAGTATAAAATATAAATGCAACAAAAAGCAGGCAATTTAACAAAGTGATATACCAGGCTAGTGTCATAAGGTGCTAAGTAGTAAATTTTTGGTGAGGCCTTCCAGCATTTGATGTTGCTTCAAAGAGCTTAACTCAAAACTCTAACGAAAAACGTGCTGAGATTATTACTATGGTTGATCCGAGAAAGGGGGGGGGGGGGGGGGGGGTAGGATCATATATGTATATGTTTCTATTTACGTTATTAAAATTTTCGGAAAACATAACATGACCGATTCACTGATCTCGCTGAAGTAGTAAAATAAGTTTGGCGAAATCGCCCAGCCACCTATTTACTTTTGTTGGTATGTGAAGATATCCAGAGTTCTATGCCCATCAATTTGTCTTCGCGAACACTATTCCGTAATCATTACTACGCCGAACCCATTTAGTGTATACCAATAAGTTTTGTTGTATGGGTGACATCTCCTCCATTGTTGGTCGGTTTAGCGTGGTGAATCCGCTTTATTACTGCTGGAGTGGAAGGTACCAATGGTAGATGAACTAAGAGGAAAGTTTTAACAAAAGGTAGTATCCTTGCTGGTGGAATTCAAATCTATTCGAATTCAGAAAGCTTCTCGTGGATTATACAACCTAAGCCGTTCCAGTAGGAGCTGGTTCGCATACCATAACAGTTTCAGGACATACAAAAAAGTGGTTCGAAAGGCAAAATAAGGATCCTGGAAAGGGTTCTCCGTTTATCGAATCAGCAACGGAAGCTGCGAGAATTGGTAAAATTCTTTCAAACGAGACGAGACTTAGAGACGACAGGTTATCGACAGCGAGCTCTGCATAAACTGTGGATCTGCTATTAAAAACACATTTCCCAGGCTGTAGGTCTAACCAAATGGAAGCGAAATAGCACGCTGGTCTAGCACCCTGCCTTCGGCCAATATACGAGATAATAACACCACCTAAAAGGAATGAATGGCAATTAATAGTTTTTCATCATATACTACATTCGTGGGGGCTGATGGATGCTATAACAAATCAGGTCGCTGGTAATACCCTAGCTGGAATGTATTGTCAGAGCATTAAACGGTTAAATCATGTAACGCTAACCTTGAGAGGGATGAAATTGGTTTTCATCTCAAAGGTGGGGGTCAATGGTCAACAAAGGTCAAAGACTTCTGTCTGTAGTCGTTCGGGGAAACTAAAGGGAAACTGTTGGACTTACATATTCGAAAGAAATTGGATAAACAAATTGTAGAAAATAATTCGGACTAATGGTTGTGCTCCACGATGAGGAACGCGCTTTCATTTCATTCACGCCATCGCATTTTGAACTTCAACCAAAGTACAGCAACGATATTTTCATTGTTGCTCAAGTTGAATGTCACAGCTGGGCGGCGGCTGAATGAAACACCATGTCAATGAGTGAGTGGAAAACGCAATTTTCACAACTTTAGCAGTTTTCATGACGCTACTTGTGGTGGCGGCATCGATAGTCCGTACTACAACAGCAGCTGCTACACCAGGCAACTCTTGTCATTTAACCACCACCAACTTCATTGTAGTACTTGACATCAGTTGACATTGATGTGATTGTATGTCAAAGATAACAAAGAGGGAACACGATTGGAAAGGAGTGGCAGCGAAAATTTGCTGGCTGCGCTGTAGCCGTAGTGATTTCAAGGCGAATAAAGTATTTATGATAGCGATAAAATAGTGCTTGCGGCTGCGGTTGTGGTGTTGGGGGGGGTACAGCAGTGGGTGTCTTAGCCATCTGCATTAAAAGCAATATACATACAGTGGCTGACAAAACTATGCATACCCCCTTTTTTTGTATGTTTTCACCAACTTCGGCTTCAGAAAATTCATTTAAACTATTTTCCTGTAAGAGAACTTATCAAAATCTTATACAAAAACTATAAATTATATTTTCTTCCATACAAAAAATACTATGTTCATAAATTAGTATGAAAGAAAACACGAAAGCTCTTCAGAAAAAAAATCGCCAAAAATCAGGAAAATTTCTTACAGACTTGAGACCAACACTTTATCGGTCTAAAATTGATTGCGCTACAAATCTGCATTTTCAAAAAAATTTAAAAAATTCTGAGAAAAAAGTTGAAAATTTTGATGAAAATTTGTCAAATTTTTGCGAATTTCCCATATATATTTAAAATATAATTTATAGTTTTTGTATTAGATCTTGATAAGTTCTCTTAGGGGTATGCATAGTTTTGTCGGCCACTGTATATGTAAAGTTGTTAAAACTTCATGTACTCAAAATAATTAAGGACAAAAGTTTGGTTTAAACTATTTCTAAGTATTGCTCCTTAAGCGCTTGTGAGCTTTTAGTCGGCATATATTGCTTTTTGATTGCTCACTTTCTAAGCAAGCAGTTAAATTATTAGAAAAAAAATTGTAAAAATTGTGTTTATAGCGAAAAAATATTGTTTCTAATTTTTTGCATCATAAAGAAATTTCTGTGTTTATGGCCAGGCCGTTATGTTCTTAATGCTTTCTAAAACATAACGGGTGCATGAGAAGTCATTGTAATTGATTATCAAGAACTTCGCACTCCAGCTGTCTCCTAAGGGTCTTTTCTTTTAATTTGTGAGTAGCCAAAAAAAAAAAAATATTTGTTGACGCAGCAAACACAGTCCTAGTAAATAAACACTGTCCTAGCAAATAAATATGGTAGAGTTTTATATGGAAAGCTTACCGTTTAGCTCAAAATTTTCGTGCATCGTTGCTCCATTTATGGTTTATGAAAACATTTCAAAATACATACATATCTACATAAATACATGTAAAAATTAAAATTTGTTGTGATACGTACCTGAAAAGAAAGAAAAGAAAAAAAGGAGAGTTCTAGTTAGATATCATAAACATCAGCGTTTTTAAAAAAAATTTAATTACTAGTTTAATTATACGTGATGCTAATAGATTTTGGTGAATCTCAATGGCATGCATTAGAATATCCTTTATACCTATTTATGTATTTCCATATAGATTGATAGTCTGTTTAAAAACTAAAAAAGAAAATCAAAAAATAACTAGAATTCCTAGACCACCGAACTAATTATATACCGCTCTGCTGGCAAGAATGAGTTCAACAAAAACGGGCACCAAATTTTTTACTTTTCTTTTTGTACATTAGACGGGACACATTTTTAAAAAGCTATTTAAATTAACCCTGGCATGCCACATATTTTTTGCATACCAAAAATTTGTCTTTAAATGGCAGAGATTTTCCTGATTTTCCAAAAAAAAAGTATCTTCATTTACGACCACTCCTCTCGATTAAAATTGTCTAAGCTTTAGAGAAGGCGATTAGTTTTTTTTTAAATTTATTTTTAATGCTTTATTTTATTTTATTTTTTATTTGGCTCAGGCTCTGATCACCGTGTTGCTCAAATTGTATTTATTCATTTGGCTCAGGTTGTGACAACCGTGTTTGCCTAAATGTTCAAAATTGTTCTTTGGAGAACGAGAGGGTATCTATTATTGGTGGCGAGCACTGTTTGCTCTGAGGCATGGCGCGCTTGGCTTCCTCATTTTCGTTATGAAAAACCACACTTTGGCTTTCCAAAACATAAACTATATCTACGGTATATTTCATAAGTTGATTGCGAATTACAATAGCATGCAATACGAATGAAACAAACGTAAAAAATAACCGTAGCTTTAGCTTACATATGTCGCTTAAATATCATCGCCCCCCTAGACGGCTTAGTCGTCTAGTGAAATGCATAAGTCGCCGGTTCGAATCCGGCTCGAAGGACCATGTCTAAGCTTTAGAGAAGTCGAGTTGTTTTTTATGTTGTCATTCATTTCCATACAAAATCAACCACTCCTTCTTAAAATATGTCTATCGGAGGACAGCTTAAGGTACATATGAGTGGTTCAGTACCACCCTTGCCTAACCCTCGAAATTTCATATTTGGAGTTATTATGCTATACTACTTAGAAATACTCCAAACTATCCGTGCCAAGTTGCACATCCCTAATTTTTGAACGAAATTATTAATTAACTTAATTAAATGTTTCAAACCTTCCTAGAAAGGCTCTTTAATTTTTAATTACCTATTAACTTTATCACTAATTATTAGGGAATTACTAAATTGAGGCTTAGTCAAGGATGGCACTGAGCCACTCATATGTGAACGAGCATGTCTCGTAGTGCTAAAAATAAATCATGCTAAACAAAAAGCCGTACAACCAGAAATCGATACACTAGGAGTTTTTGGGTACAAGTCCTCCCTCGGAATCCAAAAATTCATATTTTTCATGAGCTGTGGTTCAAAGATGCCCTCAAGATTTCATTAAATACATTTGGATTGGGAGGAGAAGTGACCATACTAGCTTACATTTTTATTCCACGTTTCAAAGAAACACTAGCGTGTGAAAAAATTCTAAACTCTAAATATAATTCTCATTCAAGATAGATAAAATATTAGGGCTGTGCGATTAATTGATTAATCAACATTTTTATTAATCATAATTTCGATTACCCAATTAATCGATTAATTATGATTTTTGATTAATCAAAAAGGGTACTTACTCGATTAATCAAGATTATGATTAATCAAAATGAAAATTAATTGATTAGTCGCCTTTTCTATTAATCGTTTTTTGAACAAAATGATTAATCATATCGACAGCCACACTGCAAAACCCTGTATGTTCAAAACCAAAAAGTTTTCAGGAGAGGGAAAAAACTGTAATAATTATAACGTATGTATATGAGCGACGGTTATTTCATTTCACCACTGGAAAGAAACGGGAAGTTGTAACCCGATTTTGACTGAATTTTAATGTGCGAAATATCACGATCTATGGGAAAGGCTCAGAACCTTATTTTTGGAAAAATAGTGACTTACGGGGTTTTGCAGTGTGGCTGTCGATATATTAAAACGGCACAAATCTAGAAGTTCTTTGATCCTTCAGCCATTTGTTGCATCTTCAATATTTTGCCCATTCGCGATCGGACAACACCTTAACATTTTTTTAAAATGTTTGGTTTTTAATTTTTTTCATTTTCAGCTATACTTACTCTATTAATCAAATAAAAACACAGCCCTATAAAATATTAATTAACAAAGAATTTTCATTTGGTCAAAAATATAAAACCCTAAAATGCGTTTTATTTTCGATAAATTCTTCTTCTTTAAACGGACCTGTTAAATCTGGATTAAATTTAAAAATCAATTATATTAAATTGTTCTATGAATTTAAATGGTTGATTATGATAATCGAACATTTTTAGAATAATTAATCGTTCAGGATTACATTTTGTGTTCGATTAATGAGGATTTATTTCGTTTTCAAATGTGATTAAAATTTTTGATTAAATGCTTTCAACAAGGATCAATAACAAAATTTTAAATATTTCAATATTAATTTAAATTAAAAAACTTAGCAATATAGT
Source organism: Sphenella marginata (assembly GCA_951509765.1). Lineage (NCBI taxonomy): Eukaryota > Metazoa > Arthropoda > Insecta > Diptera > Tephritidae > Sphenella > Sphenella marginata. The sequence continues at coordinate 39,186,776 of OX608081.1, read as the reverse complement.
GTGTTTTTATAACTTCATCAAAAAAAAAATTATATATTCCCAGCAAACCATAGGACTCACACACGAGTCAGAAATAAGTCCTAAGTAGAAGCGTTTGTGCTCTTTATTAGTCTGTACATCAGAGATGATTCTAACGGACCAGATGTTTAGAAGATATGTCTCTTGTTAAAGCAAGCATGAATATTTTTCAATACACGTCTAACTTCTTCAGTCGTATTCAATTTTACGATTTAGGCTATCTAGTCTAGACGAGTTGACGTTTTAGCATTTTAAAAAAGAATATAAAATGTCCTTTCGGGTAGTTTTTCTCATTTTGGTTATTTTTGGTTAACAGTTTTTTTTTTTTTTTCGAAAATACTGGGTCGATATGTAAAACATAACTTTTGTTTAGAATGTTCAGATTTTTGTAAAAATTTTTTTTTAAATCTTCTCTCATTTTGGGGAATTTGTAATACATTTTTTAAAAAAAATTATAGTTTTAAAAATATAGTCTTTGATCAAGACCTAATATTGTTATAGACAAACAGTAAAAATAAATTTACAAAAAAAAAACCAATTCTGGAGAGCATTTACCCATTTCATTAACTAATCCAAACAAAACGCATTTTAAATATTCATTAAGCCTTCATTATTCCATTCATATTTTGCAAAACTTTCGGAAAATAGGCTTGGCACTGTATATATGTAGGTACATACATACGTACATATATTTAGAAATGTTAAGCTTTTTTAAGAAAACCTGAAAACAACAACGCAAGCGTGCTTATCAAACCATTGACAAACAAAGACGACCCTTTTTCAGATTTGAATATGCAAATATTAAATGTTTCCTTTTTTGTTCTTTAACGCCTCCACGCCAAATAACAACAAAAGAGAGGAAGCAATTAGCACTTAATAAAACATGAGGGAAATATTACAAAAAAAAAAAACAACCAAAATGATAGCACATAATAAACTAGGCAAACACACACACAAACACCAAACTTACCCGCCACCAGCCACTAGGATCATCTGCATTGTTGCGCTCCTCGCTAATTACAAGCACAACAACAACAACAACTTGAATGACAATAAATAATAACTATTTATAAAGTACGAATGAATATACTTTTGCAAATATTTGGTTTTGTGCTGTCGTACTGGTGCCGTATTTGAATAGTTCGCCTTGCTTTTGGTTGACTTTAGACTTTTTTTTTTTTATTTGCTCAAGTTTTTCTTGTAGTTTGGTTCTTAGGATAACGATGACAACGATTGTGGTTGTAATGATGGTTGTCTTTGTGGTATTGTAACAAACTTAAATTGCCGCCTTTTGCAATTTGGTTTTTGTTTCGGATTAAGGTTTTCATGCAGATTTTGATTTTGATAAATATGTTGTTGTAGTGGTAGAACGACGACAAATGCGACGTCGAACAATGAATGCGCTTCTGGTTGTTGCAGTAGGCATTTTGGTTGGGGTATTGTATATGCATTTGTAGATGGCATTAATGTATATGATAAAAGAGTTCGTTGTTGTTGTTGTATTGATTGAAGACAGCCTTCTAATGATGTGTATGGCTGCAGCTGTTGTTGTTGTTGTTTTTGTTTTTGTTTTTGTGTTCGTAATAATACATCCATGGCGTTTGAACTGTTTTTATTGGTACGTTCTGAATTATTCTCAGATTTTTTTTTTTTTTTTTGGTTAACAAGTAACTTGCAATTGCATTTTGTAGTTAAAAAAATATATATATTAAGTTTTCGTTGTTGGTTAACATATAAATGGAGGATACTTTTAGACGTTTCAAGGCTCTTCTTTCAGGCAGGAGGGTAAATAACGCTCATTCATATTGTCGTATTATGGAAAATTATTGCATTCACAAATTGTGGTTTAAGGTACTTTTAGATTTGTTCGTTGTTGCACACTACACAAGCCTAGGATGTTAAACGTCGATGACATGATTGTAAAATCAATTCGCATTTATTTGTTTTTTTTTTTTCATTTGGCTTTTTATGTTTAATTTCAACTGACAAATTAAGTTTCATTACGATATCAACATCCCTTGGCGGAATCTATGAGCAAAATGTTTCTATAGTGAATTAAGACGACGCGCAATAACTTTAAGTAGCTTCACATATTTATGGCCAACATTAAATGTATATGTATTTAAGTATATGACGAACAAATAATATATAAACCTTTCTTAAAGATTTTAAACAGTAGGCCTTCGTAGTACTTTGCCAGTTTTAAAATTTATTTTTAACAAAAAAAATGTTCGCTGTTTGACAAGGAATGACGAAAAATCGTGGGTGCTTTGTTTTCGCTTTCGAGCTTAGGAAACCGACCGGGTTCTTTAAGCGGGTAGAACTAAGCTTTTGCAAAGTAAGTAGCGGTTGAGCTAGAATAAGTTTGAATATATTGGGAAATTCGTATATTTTTCGTAAAAATATTGATCAAATATTGGTTCTATATTATTGTATGATATATATAAATACGGCGGCCACCGTGGTGTGGAGGTAGTGTTGTCGGCCTACCACACCGAAGGTCCGGGTTCGAGCCCTGGTATAGGTTACATCAAAAAGTAGTTTGAAAAAGTTTTTTCAAAACGGGGTTGCCCCTCGGCAGTGGTTTGGCAAACTCTCCGAGTGTATTTCTGCCATGAAAGGCTTCTCAGCAAAAATTCATCTGCTTTGTAGATGCCGTTCGGAGTCGGCGAAGAACCGTAGGTCCCGCCAGTTTGTAGGAAAAATTTCAAAGCGGCACACCACAAATTGGGAGAGAAGCTCGGCGCGAAAATCTCCTAGGAGGTTAATGATATAACTGTTGTATATCGCGCCATATATATATATATATATATATATAAATACATACATATATATCCGTTGATTGCACAAAATTTATTTCAGGACCAAAAAAGTGAAAGATAATTGTTTTCAACATATAACTTTTGGAAAATTATTTGGGTAATTGTTTTTAAAACCATCCTATTCCATACCCTCCTTCGTAATCCAAGAAGTCAAACTTTATATGAACTGTGGATGAAAGATGTCCTGAAATTTCCTTAAAAAAATGTGGACCCCCTTCTCAACATCCTGGATCGGCCATTGGATAAACCACTAGAATTTCATTTCGAATTCTGAGAAATAGTATCAGTGTAATTTACAAACGTTTTTGTAATTCATTATTATAAACCGAACGAAAGCTCGGCCAAACAATTCGTCTGGCGAGCTATCGGCTGAGGTGAAACGAACGCTTCTTTGTTCGCTTCTTTGTTCTGAAGTTCTTGATTTGTATACAAATATTTTGAAAGTTAGTCATAATATAAAAAAAAGCAAAAAAATCATAGAATATACTAACGTTGATATGAAACCGATATTAACAACAGCAACAACATCAACAACAATATATCGTATCGTGTAAAGCGATTATTATTGAAAACGTTCAAATTTATTCAAAAGCATTTGAGTCACTTAGCTAATATGCATTCTTTCAGTTTATATTAACATCCACAAGCATCATACATACTACATCTGTATACACATAAACATATGTATGTATGTATATACATATGTACATACATCCTTTCATATGTCAAAGATATCAGAAAATGCAAAAAAATGTTGTTCGCTTGCCACTTTCGTTTGTCACACAAGCAATTACCATAATTTCTTTAACATCTTATTTTAGAAAAATAATTTACATAGTATATAGCTATACAAGTGACACATTATGCTATATGAGTACAACGAATTACAACAAAAAAACACACACATACTACTGCTGACAGAAAGACACATAATGATTACAACATTACTAACATTTTCATTTTCAATATTAGATCAAGTGATACTTAGCATTTTAACGCTAGTAGCAGTTGTTGTTATTGTTGTTACTGTTGTTGCAAATTGTAATAATTGACACAGCGTCGTGGTACCATTTATGCATTTAAATTGTTAGAGTGAAAAGTGTTAATTGCTTTTGTAGTAGTTAATATAACTGACCCATAAAGTGGGCGGGTGAAGTGTGCGAATTATTTAGGTAGATGAAGTGAGATAGAGAGTTTGAAGCGTTCAATGGAATGTGGCTAAATTGTTGACTACACAGATGAGTGTCACACGCACACGCACAAATTGCTTGGCAAAATTAATCGAATAAATGCGCGTGGACTTGTTGAGTGACATTTGATTAGTTGATTTAAGCTTTATTTATGTAGTTAGTATGCTTAGGTCGTTGATTGATTAATTTTAGTTCTGGTGAATTTTAATTTCATTTGGTGTATTACTTAGTTGTGGCGAGTTGTAAGTACGCACGATGAAGTTGTGGATATTGTTTTAAGTTGTTAATTTATTTTAACAAATTGTTTAACCTTTTTTAAAGATTATAATTTCACACAAGTAGAATTTTCATGGTTTTGTTTTAATGTTTTTTTTTTTTTTTTTTAACTCTAAAGGTGGCTTCATTTAGAGCTTAGGAGAACAAAGTACTATTTTTGTTTAAAGTTTGGATCTTTCGTATTGTAAAAATTTGTTTGTATTCTGCACAAAAATATTCTTATTAGCTATTGGGTATTACCCTTTTGGAAATCGCATTAAATTCCATGCAGCCGTTTTCGAGTGATTGATGCTTAAACGTACCTACACTCAGACAGAAAGAGTTCTAAAAACAGAGATTACCTATAACATTCCCATACTAGCAAAGTTGTGCCGGAGCTCTAAATGGACTCCGGCCGTTCGTGATTGCTACCAGAATTTTTAATTATACTTTGATGTCCTTAAATTTGGAGATCATTTCAGCTGAACCAGATCGATTCACCATGTTCCCTTTATCTGAGCAGCATAAAATCAATTTTTTTTTAAATATCCTTTTGTGAAACCAAGAAAACATCTTTCCTCCCAGTCATAACAGATAATTATAATTTATTTAAAATTTGATTTATGTAGGTGAAGGACAGCGTTAGTGAAATAAATCGACCAATAAGTCAGCTGTCGATTCGACTATTACATTCCCACGGTTTAAATTCGTGAGTAGTTAGCAAGCGTTTCCCAGTTTTCTCTCAAACCACGAAAAATTTAATATTTTTGTTTAGTTATTTTTGTGTTTGTTTTGATTCGAGTTCGGGCTTTAAATATTATAAGGGTGTACTCAAAAAACACCATTAAATAATATTTGTATAGTCGCAATGACTTACTACGAACTGCTAATAGACTAACTATGGATAGATGAGTTTGGAAAAGTTATAACAAAGATTACTGAAATATATCGTATTTGAGAAAAAGCAATGAAATTAGAGCTCTCTGATAAATTGACATGAATGAAGATAATCTACAAACTGAGTTCTTTCACAGTTGTGTATTGCAGGTTTCTTAGAGCGGAAACAAAAAATGTTGATACCTCTTGAAATATATCCGATGATCTTTCAGTTAAACTCCAATATTTAACGTGAACACTCCAATGAGAATAGAGCCATATAAAAAATGCCATCTTGGGACCGGCAACATATTGCTGAGTCAAAGAATACGCAATGAGTTAATGTTTTTGATACGGGCAAAACCATCAATAGGGATTTATAAAAAAAATTCTTACACCCGATTACAGCTCTCATAAATTAACAAAAAATGAATAGGTTTCCCAGATAAGGGTAACACTATGACTACTATATGAGGCTACTCTGCCTGAAAAAAATGTGGAGATCCCACAAACATATAATAGAAATCCTCTTCTCAATTAAAAGTACAAGGAGGTCATATGAAAATGATACTCAAGAGTATAATTTTTTCTCTAGCTCCTTGACTTAAGAACTCCAAAAAGAGGAGTTGGTCATCTGAGATATTCGCGTATGATGGGAAGATAAACTTGTGATGATATTCCATCTAAACCTCACACTCCATCTATTAATATCATTGGCATTGGAGGTCACTACCATGAGAATTTGGTTACTGTTTAGCCTTGAGCAACTGAGTCTCAAGTCAAGTTATAAACAGACGCCTTGCGTAAATTATTACTCAGTTGTAATTGTTAAAGCAACTAGGACAACTTTGTCACTAATAATTCGCCTACGATAGAAGTTTTCATTGACCTGACGCGCTTGGCTGGAAAACTTGGATTAAGCAAATGGGAGCAGTTCAGTATCGGTTCGAGTTTTGGATTTGGTTTTTTCCTCGGAGATTGTTTTGTTTTTTCGGTTTTTTACATATATGTGCAGCAATATCTGTTACATTCCACATGACAGAATTATTTAATTGTTTGACAGATGCCACTTATTTTCGAGTATTTTCAATTAATAAATTTATAAATTATTTTTTTAATCATTTTAGTATTGAACAATTTAAGGTCACTCATACGTCATGTCATACTCATTGAGTTATCATATGTATATCTAGGCGCAATCAATCACTCATCGCTTTATCGCCATTTTATGTGTCACAACTGACAGCTCAATTGTTGTGCGGTCGTTATACGCACATTTAAATTTATTCACTTTATTATCATTGCTATTTTTAAATCATAACCATAGAATTTAGTTTGCTTTAACAAGTTTGTTGCACTTGCCTGGCGGCGTACACGCCACACCGTATTTTACGCGCACTTTTGTACCTACGCTCTTGCTTTGTATGTGGTGCACGTTGGTATGTATACTCAGCTGTTTGTCTGACAGCGTGACGCTTTTATTTTAATAAACGTCTGCAATGCTATTCAATACACACGCTTTTGTCTGTATACAACAATTTCACTTCTCAAATAGACACAATACTTTTTTTATTGCTGCTTTAAACATGAACAAAATTACCTTCAAATCGTACGAAATCACAACACGGTATACTTGAAGGATTTCTTAAACACCAATTTCATTTGCTTGAATTTCGTTTAATTTATTTATTTAAATGATTTGCACTTTGTAGGCATTCACTTTTTCTCTTTTCTTGTATTTAGATTTAAGTTTCAGCTGAAGTAAGTTTAATTGCTTTAAATTTTTGTAGAAAAAGCATAGAAACAGCCTAACAACCAACGCCACTACCCAACACAGTCAACCAAACAAAATAATTTTTCACGCATACAGAAGCACACATACATACACACGCATACATTAACATATTTGATTGCGCTCAATCGTAGAAGCGCTGACAGTAGTGGCAGCATACGAGTAGCAGTCGTAGCAGCTGTTCTCTGTTTTAAACTGCTGGTTGTTGTTGTCTTAAGTAATTTTGCAAAATTTTACTCGATATCGCTTTTAGTTTTGCATTTATGTGTTGTTTTTGTTTATACTATAAGTTGTTTTTATTGCTGCTGTTTTACTTCTTTCAAGGTCGTAAAACAAAGCAGCCTGCTAGTTGTCTCTTTCTCACACAACTGTTTACGCCTGACTGTCACAAAGGCAGCAAAAGCGAAAGCGAGAGCGAGAGAGTGAGCGAAATGTGCATACGAAAAAATAGTAAAGTTTGTAGAGCATACAAGAAATTGAGAGCGTGTGCTTTAAGAGCATACATACATACATGAGTGTTGCATTTAGCTCTTACTCTCACACATACACAAAGGTATGTGAATTTATTAGGTGATGCCGCTGCGTATACGTAACATATTTTCTACTTCACGCTATTCCCTCTTGATTTATTCAGTACCCTTTTATATTTTTTTTTTGTGCTTCTCATCGGCATGTGTCACACGTTCTTGCTCAAATGTCCTGCGAGTCTAAGCGTGTAACACAATTTTTGTTTTACCTACATCAGCATTTTCGTTGCTATAGCTTTCGTTTATAGAAAAATTGCCGCTTTTCAGTTTGTTTGTTTGTTTTTGCTAAATTATTGTTTACAGCTTGTGCTTAATGCAATTTCATTGTCTGCAATTACACCTTTTTTTTGCTACGAACAGATTGCTATACTCAGCACCGAGTGCTATGCTGCATTGTCTTTATTTTCGTTTGCTTTTTAATTTGTATCTAACATTTTCTGGCGTATTGTGAGTATTTTCTTGTTGGCGCTAAAGTTCAACACCTCATTTCGTTTAGTCATGATTTGTTTGATTATTCTTTGGAAATTCGTTTGTTCAGTGGAATTTTGATTGTTTACTTGAAAGTGTATTTAAATTTCAGTTGTACGTCCTTGACTATTCTTGTACGCTTTTCCACATGAGAAATTTTATTTGGCAAATGAATTGGGCAAAGTTAACTCAAGCGTAGCGTATGTACGTAAAGAAGTGAAATTAGATGCAATTTATGATTTACGATTTATGGCTTAAATATTTAACTGATTTACTGATTGACAGAGACTTGTGATTAACGAATAATTTTATTGTTAAAATATAATCTATTGATGATTAATGTTTGTTAATTGACCCCGACACATAGTTGAACTAAAATTATATTCTGGTGATTTTTGATTTAATGTTCAAGATTAATTAATTATGGATACTTAAGTAGGATTCCTGATTTATGAATGTTATTGATTTATGATTTATGGCTGCTACTTGACGACTAACAATTACTAACTAGAAAACATTAAAAATGTAATAAATGTTTGTTGATTGATTAATTAAAATTTACTATTATTTAAAATACAATTAATAATATTTATTTTTGTTTAACGATTTATGATAAACGATTAATGGTAAACGATTAATTCAGGAACTAAAATTTAGAATCTATAAAATGCAGTTTAATAATATCAGATTTTTTATTTGTTATTTCTCCTTCTAAATTATTGTTCGATTTATGTTTTATATAATATTTGGCTCAGTGCCATCCTTGCCTAACCTTGCCTCGAAATTTCATATATGGAGTTATTATGCAATACAACTTAGAAATACTCCAAACTATCCGTGCCAAGCTGCACATCCCTGATTTTTGAACGAAATTATTAATAAAATTAATTAAATGTTTCAAACCTTCCTAAAAAGGCTGTTTAATTTTTAATTACCTATTAACTTCGTCACTAATTATTAGGAAATGACTAAATTGAGGCTTAGGCAAGGATGGCACTGAGCCACTCATTTTTAAGATTTGTGATTTAATTTTAATGCTATATTATTTATTTGACATATACTATTTGTAATGATTAATGATTAGGCGTTATGTTTTGTGAATTTTATACTTAATTGTGTATTAATTATAGTAAACGAGTTACGACTCCTTATTTCTGATACATGCTTTTTCGGTTATCGGCTTTGATAGATAATAAATGACTTATGATATATGTATGTATACTTTAATAGTTATAATTTATGATTTCGGACTTATGACTTTTTATTTTTGACCTATGATTTCTTGTTTATGGTTTATAATTAAGGATTTAAGATTTGTGATTTACTATCTCTTTACTACTTTTATCTAGTCCTAGCCGCAGTCCCTGCCTTTTCGACAGACATCGCCTTGGTGAAGCGGTGAAGGAACAGTTCACCACGCCCACTTTCTAAAAGTTTGCATGAATCGTTAAAAGCATAAGAAATCAAGCAATGAGATATGTATCTACTTCTACTTTCCTTCCAGATAACTTTCTTCATTGGAAAAAGTTTCGTGGTTATGGTTCGATTTCGCCCACATAAAATAGCAAGCTGCCTTGGCCAGAAAACAAACAGTTTGAGCAAATTATAGTGTATTATTTTTTAATTGATTTCTTTTTTTATTTTCCGAATTTTTTTTATACAACCCATCGTTATGTGGACAAAATTACAATACCCTACTGTACTTCAGCTGGATATGCAAAAAATAATTATAACCTTTTCCTAATAAGGACAAAGTCGTTTGAGAACAATAACTGTCAATGTTATCAGCTTGGGAGAGTAAGTGAATTATTTAAATATCCGTTATCATCAAACTATTAAGATGAGAGAGCAAACAGCAAGATAGGATTGGTGTGGAAATGAAGATTGGTTAAAAACAAAACAATTGTCATCAGTGATAACACACAAAAACAACAAAAAACACAATGAGTAAACTAATATCGTAGTAAAACTGTTAGAATGAGACAACAGAATAGTACAGCAATATGATTATGCAATAAATGAGTATGCAAAAAGAGAGAGAAATTTATTGACACAAACAAAACTGGAAGCAGAAGAAGCAATTTGTTTACATTTCGTGCATAACCGGGTTAACTGAATCGACTGAAATTAGGCCAATTGCATACGAATTAATAGAGCACGACTCGAGAGCGAAAAAATTAGAACACATTAAACATTGGGCATACGAGCGCTGATTCATAACAAACGCGCCTTTTTCGCTTGTTTGACATATTTCGGCATTGTTGTTTTACTAACTTACTCTGCGTTTGCGCACATCCAGCACACAGGGTTGCTTGTCGTCATGAAACGAAATGAATTGGAAACGGTACTAAAACAAATTTTGACAACTTTGTGAATTCTTGGAAAGCGTTGAGTAATAAAAATATGAACGCGCAGACATATTTAATACAAACCTTTGAATGAAAAGCTATGACAGAAATCTGATGCGATGTCTGAATATTAACTGCATTGGCGTAGGTTAGTTTACAACATAAATATGTACATAGCTGGGAATTTAAATAAGAGGAAGTGTTATCAGACAAAATATAATGTCATGAGGTATTCGAATAGAGGTCAATATGTATAGCCTGCCATATGCAGATAAGGCACTACGGAAAAATTCTCATAAAACTTTGGAAAAAAATTTAAAAGTGACAGGCATCAACGGAGCAAGGATTTGTCTGTAATAACGTGAAGCTATATACAAATCTTAGTCATATTCAAGTCACGCAAATTAGTGTAAAATGTGATTGGAGAAAACTTGATTTGAGGGCATTGATGTGGTAGTAAGGTCCAAAGTACCCCACCCTGCTAGAAAGATCCCCAAGTAGATATTGAATTTTCAGTATAACAACCCTGGAACGAGTTTTTCTTTAGGAAGGCACCGAAGATATGAAAGAGTAAAGACCGGGCAACAGAGAAATACAAATTTGGAGATATCTAGGTTAAACCCTTAATTAAATTAGCAAGCCTAAACACAGACATGCCAAATGTTTGGCCGGCATGTGGTTAAAACACACTCTCCCCACATTCAAGTGCGACGCAAATTCTACTTCCACCAAAGGTCGTTGAAGTGAAAATTACTTTTCCTTAAAGTTCACATTGCAGCATATAATAAATCAGTTCGTTAATTCGTTGCTTGACTAATGCATGTAGATTTTGGCACTCGCTATTGATAAACTGAGCCGTTCATACCAATTCCATGCATAACCAAGATATAATTGCTAAATGACAAATTGCGTTAATGTGCTGAGTTTGGCAATGTCAAGCGTACTCACATACATTATTTATAATGTGTTCACATATTTACATACATATGACTTGACATTAGGGTAAACCAAAAACTGGGTTAAAATTGGTTGTCAAGAAAATGTTTTCTTGATATTATCTACCAACAATTTGCTGGTGTTTACGGCCTTTACATTTTCAAGTATCCTGGTTCGGTACGAACTCGAAGCCTAGTAATAACTTTTCTGCGGCGAAAATTATTGTTGTTTTTGGGGTTTTTTTTTTAATAATTTCTTATTATTTTTTAAAAGTATTTTTTGAATTGAACAGGAAAAGTTTAGAGACAACCGCCATAACTTTTCTTATAGATCCATTTCGGAATTTGATAACTTCAGTGGCACGCATTGCTAACTATTGAGCTAACAATACGAATGCAATACCTCGAGGTCGTACCGAACCAGGATACTTGAAAATGTTTTCATACATAGTTAATTTTCGAGAAATTGACTTTCTGTGGCAACCAATTATAAAGATAAGGGTCGTCTGCACATCAAGTTTTTATTTTGAAGGCTCACCTTAAATATAAGTATTAGCTACTGGAATGCTAGCTATCTACCCAGAGAGCTTTCATCGGAAAATTTTAAGAAGCTTTACACGAACAATGAAAACTATATATGTAGGTAGATTTTAAAAAATCGTACCAAAAATTTGAAAATGTAGCCAAACACCACTACAAACAAGATCGAAGGTTGACGCCTTTTCTGGAAAAGGCTGAATAGGAAACCGTTTAGAAAATGACCACAACAGTTGACTTTGGTGGCTACGGAAAAAACTATATCAAAAAATTGTCATTCCTCCTTCTCCCTTCTCATTTTTGTGGGACATACCACGACCACTTCTGCCTTCCACCCCTCTTTTTGTGAGGTATCAGAAATTAGTCCCGTTTAACTCCAAACCGGTTTACGGTATTTTACCGTTAATACTTTCTGAGAAAACTAGCTAGGTTGGACCCCAATTTTTGTATTAGCATTTGGAGTGCATCGTTTATCCACAGTTCCTAAAAAATGACTTTTTGGAATCCGAAGTGGGGATATACCCGCAAACCGCCTATGGATCCGCCCTGTCTTGCACAAATCTTGTAAACCGTTATTTCAGCTCCCTTTATACGGAATCGGAAGTAAGTTTTCTTAGAGGAAATATTAACAAAAGCGAACACTCCAAACATTCGAAATTTTTTTAAATTTGTATTACCATGAAATAACTAATTTATTCGCATCATTCTTTATTTAAATATTTTTATACTTCTTTTCCTATTCTTCCTGTGCTATGGCAATATTTAATGTGCATGACGGTGGATTTTTATTTCAATTCCCTTTTTTTAAATCTACTACAAATGTACTCTATTATTTTATATACAAATCGACAAGATAGAAGAGAAGACAAACAAAAATGGAAGAAAATGTATAGCTAGACGAGCATACTCCGTGACTGGGTGACCCAATGAGGAAGCTACTAGAAAATAGTTATAGACAGACAGACAGAACGCATGGACTAGCAACGAACGTTTTGGCGCATGTTAATAAATCGGTTCTTTTTGTTTTTTTATTGGCTTTGTTTCTCGGTTGTTGATACGTGTTTCATGTATATATATCGGTATATGTATGTATGTAAGTTCACTTCTATATTTATTTACGTTTATTTTTTTTTATTTTTTTATAAGTGCATAGACATCTCATATCCTTTAAGTTTGGGGCATGTGTGCCAAACAAGCGCCAAAGCACAGTTAAAAATAAAAATATTTGGTTATAGCAAAGTGGGTAGCAAAGTTTTTGTCTGCAATATCTAAATATGTGTGTATGCATGCATACCCATCATTGGCAAACAACAATACACAGAAAGTAGCAGGCAAATACAAATATCTAATGAAGAGCCTATAGGAATTTTTGAACATTAACTGCCACTGCACCAACAAATATTAGGTCATGCATTTAATTGAGGTGTCCTTGGTTTCTTATTTCCTCATTTTCTTACTTTTTTATAATATTTTATAATATTTTTCTGATGTATTTTTCATCAAAAATAATTTGATCGGAATTTGATGATATTTATTTTATTTTATTTTATTTTATTTTATTTTATTTTATTTTATTTTATTTCATTTTATTTTATTTTATTTTATTTCATTTTATTATTTTATTTTATTTTATTTTATTTTATTTTATTTTATTTTATTTTATTTTATTTTATTTTATTTTATTTTATTTTATTTTATTTTATTTTATTTTATTTTATTTTATTTTATTTTATTTTATTTAAACAGAATAAATAATTTCCAACTGGGTTTGTTGTTAAGCAGCGTTGTAACGCCTGTCCAACTGTGTATGAAATCCCTAGCGATAGCGTCGCCATCATCAACGCAACATTAATACAACTTTTACCGTCGCTTCCGTTTCTGTTATTTTACAAATAGGATGTTTTATTGTTTTTTGTTGTTTGTTGTTGTCATAGTCATTGTTACTGTATTTGTACTATAGATCAAAGTATTACGCGATTTTTGTTACTAACAAACACATGCGCACACTACCACACAAATGCACAACAACAAACAGCAGCATATATTTTTGTGCATTAGAGTACTCGATATTCGCCTATATTTGTATCACAACAAATGGAACCATAGTACTTTTCTTGAGTGGCAATTCGAACTAATTTTTATTCAGTTCCTCCTGTCATTTCAACACCGTTAGACAAAGAATCTCGGTGTGACTTGTGATTATTTTCCATCGCCTTCCTTTTCATACATTAATCTTTTTCATACATACATACATGACTATTACCGCATCCAGTTTCTTCTACATGAGTGCTAACTTTTTCAAACTCATATTCTTGGAAAACAGAGAACCAAGGCCTAAAGAACTAAAAGGGGTTTACCATGAAACAAAAAGTAGCAACTTTTAATTTAGCGGACACCCTAGTGTGCACACATACATATGTATATAAATAGACCGTGCTACGTAAGCTTTCTTCGCTCCTACTTTAAAATAGAAATTTAAGTCACAATTTTGAAAAATTTCAAACTTTAACTGCTCAAGGTTCGCAATAACCTTGGATTTTAATTTTTTGGCCAAGAACAAGGCGTTGATTTGCAACAAAGACTAATGGGAAATTTTATGCTGTGCTCTTTATTTATCACGCATACAGACAATCGGTGAAATGTAATTAAGTGATGACATTTGAGACAAGCGAGACCGGCCAGTAAAATACAATCGCGCACTCCTCCACGCTTTGCGGGAATCTCACTAACTCGATTTTTCGATATTCATATTTTTAAGCGACTATCGAATTTTGTTTAATTCACTATACTTTGTGCGGTGACATGCTCCTTGCATTTGCTTCTCGTTTCTGTATTTGTTGTAATTTCATTCATTTTGCTTTTCATTAGAAACTTTCACATTTTAACTTTTATTCATTATTTTTGCTTTTTAAATATTTCTTTCAACATTTGATTTCACATTTAATGGACGGAAGCTGCATGCAGAAGCACATGTTTCAACATTTGTTTTCACTTTTATTATTGCTTATATGTAAGCTTCAATTTCAAAATCACTACTGAAGGCAGCACGAGAACGCGCGCACCCGTCAAAAATTCGCCTCAGCACATTGGTTGTGGCTTTTGCTTTGTCCAGTTGAATTGTACTGAACCAAAGTGTTTGGAATTGAATTGAATTGAGTTAGTTTGCGAAGCAAATACGATAGTTGTTGTTGTTATTGTTTTTGGTATTTGAGTTGTCATCGTCGTCGCATACGTTTTTGCGCTGTGCTGCCAACGTTTCACACGCTGCGCCATCAAACAATGCAACTAGTCACGCCGCAGCGCAACGCAACACAAATTCGCTAGACGAATATTAAATTTAGTAACTCATACGCCATGGTGGCGTCTTTGCTCAAACGCTTGTCGTTGACTGTTAACAGCAATAAGTACTCTAGTCTCAGCTGCTAGACAAATTGTCGTATAACAAGCATACAAACTTTTGCATACACACACACACATACACACGCACAAGTTGATATTCGCAAAAAGTAGCTTTAACACTCGCTATTTTACTCTGTTTCTATGCATGTGTGTGTGTTTGTGGGAGTGCCTGCTCGTCTGCCTGCCTGTTAGCCTCGATATGTCCAAGTGTGTGTGTGTGTGTGTGTGTGTGTGTTCATTGCTGTATTTACTCGTTGTAGGTGTCAGTTAGCCGAATGCTCGCAGTAAAAGCTTTGCTGCCGTCGTTGTCGTCGTCGCTTGCATTGACGTTGTTGATGACGCGTTCGCTCCCTTGTTCTACATAAACTTTGTCTGTCGACTCTGTTTACATATACATATATGTATGTATGTATACATGGCGCAGCGTCGTCAAAAGCGTTGAAGGCAGCAGCTACGTCAGCGGCACCGATGACGGCTTCGATGTTGATTGCATTCCATAGAGGAAATGAAATTGCTATGTATCTGTGTGTTTAATTGTTTGTGCCTTGGTGTATGTAGCTTGGTTAATACCTCGATGGAAACTCATTTTGAAAACCATTTTAATGAATTAGAAATAAAAAATCATTCAATTGTAAATGGAAAATCTATTCTATTTAATGGTTTGGGGAGAGAGTTTCCATACATGAATTAAAAAAATGTATTAAATAATAATTTATGTCATCTCAATTAGAATCAAATAAACAGAAAGAGTCGTAGCAACTCCAAGCAAGTAAACTTTGCGACGTCGTCACTTAGATGCTTATAAGTTACTTTGTTTGAATAGCCGCGCTGTAGCTACCATCACAAGTGACCACTTTTAAAAGAAAAACTAATAGCGAACTACCTAATTATTCTACGACTAGTAAATATCATTAACAGCATCAACAGTACTTTAGCTATACCATCGTTAATACAACGTAATTCAAGTTTAAGCTCGTACCACAAACAGAACAGTTTCATGGGTCTCTAAAATGGACAAGACGATCAATGTCATAAATGACATCACCACTCACAAAAATGTTGGGCTCTGGCAAATATCGTCCTTACGATAGGACTATACTAGTTGCTTTCAAACTGTAAAAAGCCTTCAACAACTCTTCCCCCTGTCTGAAGCGCTGGACCGCCTACTATCTGAGTGGTCGGCAATCATCGATGCAATTCAGAAATACATACGGACGACGGAATCTGGCACAGTCACCCACCAAATCCAAGATGAATACTGGGGGAAGTTGCAGGTCTGTTTAAACACCGTATCAGAATTGCCACGCAATTTCTCTTCAGGTCAAAATAGTTTGGGCGCAATAAGATGCTAACCAGGCAATTCGTGTTGCAAGCCATAGCTCTTACAACCCACTTCCCAGGAAAATAAGGAAACTCGGTACCGCATACTTCTGTCGTTTGATCCAAAAGTGCAAGCCCGAAATAACATATTTGTATACATAGAGTCCCAGCGAATACCTCAGGAAGAAGCTTTACGTATTTCCGAAGTAGATCGCGAACTCTTAAGGGAGACAAGAACCCAACTATGATCAGGATAGTTAGGTAGATAGGTGGAATGGCTGCGACCGAGGTCGCCCAAGTAGCTTTAGAAGCCGTTTTGATGCCATAAAACGGTTAACGGTCTCTTTGGCATCGCTGTCTTCGCAGCTTCTACAGTGATCATGGAGGAATTTCCATCTTTTCCCCATACGTTCCTATTGCCCAGTGACCTGTGAAGACTGCTATGAGTTTGTGAGTGCTAACTCTTGACCTGCTTAGAAGACTTCTCGTCCTCTTTTCACTATACTCTGGCCAGGTGGATCTTGATATTGCACAACTAGTAGTGTTTCTCCATCTCAGTTGTGCTTTGTTCCAGTAATACTTTTGAATGTTTCCCTTGGCTACTGTTAAGCTTACCCCTATATCTATATTGATGGCTTCATCATCCTCCGATGAGTCACTGCGCGCCAGCTCATCGGCTTTCTCATTACCTTCGATACCTCTATGGCCCAGAACCCAGGTAATGGATAGTTCAGGGCTAGTTAGTGCAGCCAATATCTGCTTACAAGCGCGCACTACGTTCGAACTAGTGTGTGGTGCTGCTATTGCCTTTATTGCTGCTTGGCTGTCTGAAAAGATAGTGACTTTACCAGTTGTGCTCATGTCCCTGCCGGCCTGGAAGATCGCAAGAACCTCACCTTGAAACACACTGCAATGCGATGGTAGTCTGAATTATACGGCAATGTCCAGGGACTCCGAGAAGACACCGGCGCCCACCCCTGAATCCATCTTGGACAAATCGGTGTAGATTTGGATGCCGCTGTCATCTTCGATGCTGCCCCTTTTCCAATCATTCCTACTTGGAATTGAAGTAATAGTACTGCTCTCAAACGCCAGTTTGTAAGGATAGAAGTCGGTTCTGGCATTAACAGTGCCAGCTGGAAGTTGGATGGTTAAGAATGCTACTGTGACTCTGCTGAGTATACCTCCAGCACCGGGGCTCCCCGAGTCTGAGTGCGGTTTGCGACGATGTACTCAGTATGTGTAAGTCAATTGGAAGAAGGTTCAGAATCGGATCCAAGGTCGCAGTGGGAGAAGTGCGCCTGATCTGGATAGTGTAACACCAAATTCTCTTTGATCCATCCCTATTCAAATAGTCAGGTTCCTGGGACTACAGTTAGAAGATGTGATGGCAATGATATTTAGGGAGAGTGACGAATAGGCAGCGCAAACATTGTTTCTGCTACAACAACTACAGACAGTGATTTCTTTTGGTGGCACTGAGAAACCATGGCAGCAGGCGTGGCTACTGGGTTGTATTAATACCGTTGAAAGAGAGAGCTATAGAGGGAATACGATGAGGTTTATACAAACTCGGACACAGTAATGTTGAAAAGACTTTTGGTTTGCAATGATTTCCTACTGGCAACGCAAGCTATATCCTTGTTGCCGAGAGACCATTGCAGCGTTTAGACAAGCACGCGATTGAATAGAATAGGTATGCTTATCGAACTATGCACGATATATCTGTACGAAGTGCAAAGCGTAACCGGAATTTCAGCACAATTGTTTTTAGTCATTCTGCAATATTTTTTATTTTATTTTTTTTTGCTTTCATTTTTTCATTTTGCTTTGTACGTTTTGCAGTCTTCTTTTATTGGCATTTTGTTAAACGCTCATTGTCTATTGAGCGTACCTCAAGTGAGCACAACTTTACAAATGTACGCATGTATCTATAGCTGTGACCATACAAATACAAGTAGATGAGTGACACATACCGAGACAAAGTTAACAAAAATCTAATTTTTGTTGTTCCTGCGCCTGCCGGAGACTTCGTCAGTGTCAACGTAGCAGCGTGCAGTGACAGTGAATTACAGCGTTTCTCTTGCTGCTGCTGCTGCTACGAGTACTTGCACTGTCGCCGATCACTTGCTGAGCTGACATTTTGATATATGAGTGAGCTCATCGTTTCGCAAGGATTGTTGCAGAAAAATGCGCTTTTCATTAATGCCTTTAATGATTTAAGTAATAAATTAAAATTTTTATGATATAGATATACATATGCAAGTGGTTGTATCTATATAGAAGTAGGAACATAGATAGATAGAGAGTTATTTTGAGGATAGCACTGGAACCGTGTGGGACCGTTTTTTCAAAAGCACTCGGCCCAGTTTAAAATTTTATTTTTAACAAACAAATGTTCAGTATAATACAAAATTTCTGCAGTGTATTTAAAAAAAAAAAAAATTTATCAAAATATGTCAGTTTCGAAATGTGCTGTTTGTAAAGTTTTGATATGAAATTCATAATTTGTATATTATTCCATTTATACAAAAGGGAGTAGTTAAGAAGTAGACCATAACTACTTTTTTTTGCTGCAGTTCCAAAATGTAAATCTCAAAAAAAATATTTAGCTAATGAAATTCATCCGATATTTCTATAATTCCATAAATTGTACACTGTCATAACTTGACTTTGAACTCATGCCACCCGAAAAGATGGCGTCTGAAATTAAGCACAAGCAGCCGCCAAGTTGATAATGTCATAGCTTATTATGAATTTTTAAATTGGAAAAGTAATGAATGACAAATGTTCCAAATCGTGTGCCATTTCGAAAACTTACAAACACACCCACAAAAGCAATTTACCCATACACAAATATATTTGGCTGCTCCTTCATTTATTTATGGTTAATTTGGCTACGAATATTCTAAGGAAAAGGTCAGTCCGCATAACATATTTCAATGTGGTATTCTTAGAGAGATATTTATAAGCACATTTGTTTACCACGAAATATACATACAACAATCGCTCAATAAACAAATAATTTAGTTTCTCATTTTACACTTTCAATTAAAATTCTGACGTCGACGTTGAAGTTAGCATTCGCGTTAACGTCAGCTGCGCTTACAAGCATTACGCCTTTTAGCTATTTTGCTCAAACAAGGAATTGTGCACTTACAAGTACATACAAAACTACGAAATGGGCTCACATTACGTGTGTTTTCAATATTGTAATTATTTTAGCTAAGTGCCAATGTACGAGGGGTAGAATGATTATTTTGGAGTTTGGTTAGTTCAGCCTCATGAACTTTGTCGATTTTTTTTTATTTCTGAAAAAGTTTAGTAATAAATTTAAACTTTTACTCAGACCCATTTAAATTTATAATGATTAATATCTTTGGCTTTTTCAATTTTAATAATTTATTATTTTTGTGACTATAAATCAGAAACTATTAATTTCTTAATTTAAAACATAATAAAAATACTTGAAAAAACCATGCATTATTTTTAACTAAAATCGTTTATGATTAAAAACAATCAAGTAATTAAAACTAATCTAATAATTAAAATTAATCAAAGAATTAATTAAAATTAATCAAAGAATTAATTAAAATTAATCAAAGAATTAAAATTAATTAAACAACTAAATAATCATTTCGTTACATTAATCAAGTTAATCATATAATTTGAATTAATCAAAAATAATCATGAAATTACTTTGATCATATTAATGACATAATTAAAAATAATCAGAGTTGATTGACATGAATCAAATAATCATAGCATAAATGCAATTAAAAGATATTAAAATAATCAGAAATTCACATATTAATCAGGTAATTGAACGTAAGTAATTAATAAATGTTTTTAACTAATAATATAGTAATCAGAACTAATGTTTTAGTTAATCAGAATAAATATCTCGATTCCACATATCTAAACTTTATGGAAGTTAAACTCTCTATTAATATCACTCAATTTATTAGAATAAAAGTCGTGAGAAGAGCTTTTATACTGGCTCTCAGTAATGCTCGCAAATAATACCGAAAAATCCGGTAGATTGGGGTGCTATTAGGAAACCCTTTTGAGCCGCTGATGTGTCTCTAATATATTTTTTGCCACTTTTGAGTTCAGTTCGCCATACCTCGTAGGAGCACGCACACACACATACTATGACATAACACATAGGCAGTATGCAAATATGGTAAACGAACGATGCGTCACTACGCCAAACAACATCGTGTAACCTGTAATTGTGCATTAGCCAACACTCACCAACTTTGTCAGCCAAGTTTAGTTTGCTTTGGCCGTTTTGGTGCTAATTTGTTACTCAGCTGACATCTAACGTTTGCGGTAGCTCTTGAATATAATGAAACATGTGCCTTTTATTGGCACAACTACCGGTCTGTGTATTTAACAAATACAACCTTAGATGTTCTTATATTTATTGTTGTTGTTGTTGAACAACAGCACTGTACAACAGAAAAACTAAAAGGCTTTGGTGCTTACTAGTCGAATTATCTCCAACGTAATACAAGATTTAAATAAAAAAGCACTAGGCGCTCAACCTAGGGAAAACTTATATAACAAATACTTTAGAATGAAATGGAATGGCAGTGAAGATCTTCACAGCAAAAATTTAGTTGCGTTAGCACATGCGGATCAAAAAAATTAATAACCCCCTTGAATCAAAATTGTGTATGGTTATCAGCTCCTTGGGAGCCCCTTCTACACCTCTTCAAGATCCTGACATGTAGTGCAAGTTTCAAAAAAAAGAGTTCCAGTTTTTATACAGTGTACATGTTTGTGGCACTCTGACTCAAAGGTGGTGTTTGGTGTACGAGTTGACCTCACCTCGTCTGCATTTAATTGCCTTGGCTGGCGCGCTTGGTTACTTTCATTTTGCAGTACATGTACAAATGTAATGTTCACAAACACATCCACACAATGAAAATATACCCTAGAGGGAAATCAATGACTACCATGCAGTCAACGGAGAAACTAGTCAGCTGCCATTCTAGTTTTCGACTAGTATTTTTTAGCTTATTCGTATCAGTTCGTTTGCGACTACAGTTGCACCAGTTGTAAGACATGGCGTTTAGGTGTGGTTTACTTAGTAAATAAAGTCGAACATGATTTATCATTCACTCTAAGGAGAGAAGAGTGGTACCCGCTTTGAAAAACGCTTATACAACAAAAATTCTAAATTTATTTGATTAAAAAAAATTGCAAAATAGTTCAATATTTTAAAATTTTGGGATTTTTTTAAAGAGCATAAAGTTTGTCATTTATATATTCAATTGTATTGTCTTCTTTTATCCTTAATGTAATTATTTTTTACTGTATGTTATTTTATTTAAAATTTAAATTATATGTGAAATATAAATTATAAATGTAAAAATCCAAAATTTTTCAAATTATCAGCTATTTTAGAAGTTTTGATAATTTAACATTAATTAATTGTTTAAAACTCAGTCAATTATTTGTATTCAGAAATTTCATTAGGGATGTTGTTATTAATAGAAATTAAATTTATGGAATTTATGGAATTTTTAAATTGTTATTGACATTTTATTCTTATTTAAAGCATATTAATGTTTATAAATTATATTTATATTATTAATAATTTATTAAATTTAGTTATACAGAATATATATATAATAAGTCCAAAACTTTGTAAATTACTAACTTCTTTTTTTTTTAATTTTTTTAAAAGAATATTAGTTTATTATTTAAAAGAAATTGGTTTTTATTTAATTAAAGGTTAATTTATAAATTCAATTATGATTTGTTAAACTTTTTTTTTTAATTATATTTATTTTTTTAATTATGGTTTATATGTCTATCTATCTAAATTTTAAAATGTAGTAGACATTTTAGTATTAATTAATAAATGTTATTAAAAAAAATTATGTTTATCAAATATTTTTCAACGTATTTTAAAATTTGTGTATTGTTTTTGTAAAGATTTTAAAATAATTAACTATACTAGTTTTAAAATATTTTTGTTATTTCTTTAAATATTTATTTTTTTAATTATGGTTTATATGTCTATCTATCTAAATTTTAAAATGTAGTAGACATTTTAGTATTAATTAATAAATGTTATTAAAAAAAATTATGTTTATCAAATATTTTTCAACGTATTTTAAAATTTGTGTATTGTTTTTGTAAAGATTTTAAAATAATTAACTATACTAGTTTTAAAATATTTTTGTTATTTCTTTAAATATTTATTTTTTTAATTATGGTTTATATGTCTATCTATCTAAATTTTAAAATGTAGTAGACATTTTAGTATTAATTAATAAATGTTATTAAAAAAAATTATGTTTATCAAATATTTTTCAACGTATTTTAAAATTTGTGTATTGTTTTTGTAAAGATTTTAAAATAATTAACTATACTAGTTTTAAAATATTTTTGTTATTTCTTTAAATATTTATTTTTTTAATTATGGTTTATATGTCTATCTATCTAAATTTTAAAATGTAGTAGACATTTTAGTATTAATTAATAAATGTTATTAAAAAAAATTATGTTTATCAAATATTTTTCAACGTATTTTAAAATTTGTGTATTGTTTTTGTAAAGATTTTAAAATAATTAACTATACTAGTTTTAAAATATTTTTGTTATTTCTTTAAATATTTATTTTTTTAATTATGGTTTATATGTCTATCTATCTAAATTTTAAAATGTAGTAGACATTTTAGTATTAATTAATAAATGTTATTAAAAAAAATTATGTTTATCAAATATTTTTTAACGTATTTTAAAATTTGTGTATTGTTTTTGTAAAGATTGTAAAATAATTAACTATATTAGTTTTTAAATATTTTTGTTATTTCTTCAAATATTAATGAAGCTACATATATGAATTATTTTATTTTTATCAACTTTATTAAGTTTACTAACTTTTTTGTTTTTATTTGTATGCTTAATTTATTAATTTTTTAAATTTTATTAATTTTACTGTCAGAGCCACAGGTGCACCGGTTGGTAGTATACAGGAGATTGGTCCTGATTTAGCAGATGGTACATCACATTTTTCCAGCTCTACCTCACACTTCCCATTCCCAAGCTCGTTCTCAATTTATCTTTCCCTTAGTCCACATTCCTCTCCACATTTTGGTTGATTTCTCGGTTTAACATTTGGGACATTTTCAGGCAGCTCCAAATAACAAAATTGCAACTTTTGAAGAATTCTTTAATCATACAAATTTATAATATATAGATTAGCCTGTGCCAAGAAAAGGTTTCAAATCTCAAAGTACATTCAAGATTATTCTTGCTTAATAGCTATTTAGTCTAGGAAATGTAGCCTCACAAAAGAAGGCTAATCTAGTAACTCGATAGTTGTATGGTCACGTACTTTGAGGCGCAGAATAAAAATCGGCCAAACTAACATACATAACGGATTGTTTCCGGACCTAACCTCAAAAACGAGGAGGTAGATTAATTGGTGTGCTTGAAACTTGATTACACTGGAATGGCTCAGCTGACGAAAACAGTACATTCAGGATTTTTTGTGTGGAATTTAATCTTTTCCAAATAAAAATGTATTTATTTTGCTTAGTCCAAAAGTTTGGAAGTTTTACAAAAAACAAAAAATCACTCCTAAAATAGCAATGATATTGAGGCTATGTATGCAAACTTTTACTGACTTTCTAAACCTCTCTGAAAAATAGTATCAATATAATTAAAAAAAAAACACTTATTTTGGCCCAGTCCAATGTATATGTTTGCACATTTCATTTCAATGTGGACAACATATTAAATATATCTGTTACTTGTCACGAAGGTATTTCAGTTTTGTCACTTTGCTGTGATTTATGTCTTTCGTTATTATTACTTGCTGGCAATTTATTCCTGAACACTTTTGGACTTATGGGTATTAGTGAAATGTAAGTCGCTTATTTACGTCAAGGCTGGCAAACCGATTTTGAAACGACTCGACCCTTTTTGGGCAAGCAACAGCTTCATTACGTCTCCGCTAAAACGTTCGAAGTTTCAAGTGACAACTAAGTATTGAAAAAACAGTAAAAACCCAATCGTCTCTCATGAGTACTTTCACGTGTTTCGAACAGCTGAACCGAAAAGCGTCATTTAAACTGGTTTGCTCTGCTGATATAATAAATACATGCACATTTGGTTTTCTGCATTCGTACAAAGTGACTTTTGCAAATCCTAAATGGTGAATGTGTGACGTAGAACGAGTTGAGCATTTATTCGTTTTGACTTACAAAAATATTCACAACTGCAAGTAAAATTAAATTTGGCACTGCAGAGAGAAGGTCAAAAGGACACTTTGTGTTTGTATTGAGTAAAAGCACAAATAAATGTAAATAAATTATGTGGAATGCATTTAATGCTAGTTGGAAATAAACAAACAAAAACAGAGCACATTGAAAATCGAGAAGAGTAAAGGGAAGCATACGAAATGCAATACACTATAGTAAAGTTACAACACTGCTCGACACAACCTAAAAAGTCCAGTATTAAAGCTTTTTATAAGTTGCCGAAGAATACGCCACTTTTATTTAACTACAACTAGGCAGCTTTGAAGTGGTTTGAAACTCAAACACGGTTTTCAAAGGAACTAAAACTACTTTGTACAGCTTAGAAACCCTCAGAATTCCCCGAATTATACTTGTTGACGAAAATTACGTTGAATGATAACTCACTTTTAGCTAGCTATAAAAAGTCAGTTTTTTTTTAGTATGAAATAAACCTTCTCTAGCGCACATGAGCTTGAAACAGTGGTCAGCAAACAGATGGAGCTCAAAAGGTAAGCATACTCGTTTCTTAAATAAATCTAATGTGTTGGTAGTATTGCATTCAACAAGAATAAGTATAAATCAATAAAAACTAACTTCTCATATGCAGTGCTCCTTCTGTTGACGTTCGACCTGCATACATTGTGAAGGCCGAATATGCTTCAGAGTCTTGGAATTTGCCAAACACTGGTTCACCACTTTATTGCTTACTTTTAAAAAATGACTGTGACTGCATTATGAATCACACTTATCAATGTTTTTGAAGCATTTTCCAAAGACGACGAAAAGTAATTGTGATCTAATTTATATTCATTTTACAAATTTGCTAAACTAACAGATTCTATTTTCAGAGTTAGTTGAAAAACTGATTTGAAGTTTATTGTTAATTTTTTAATCAACTTGACCCTAATCAGTAGGCCACCCACATACACAGAAGCGCAGTTTCAAATATACTTATGTACATATTAGGGCGGGTCGATTTACAAATCGCTCATTGCTCTGTGAAAATCTTATTCTATGCATCAAAAAAAGAAACTTTGCGAAGGAAGGGGTAGGTAGATATCATTTGTAGTCCTAAGAGAAGCCCCAAAATGTCACTCATACGCCATGGCCCCCCCCACACAAAAGTTCGACCCAAATTGGGGGACAGCAGCATTCGTTTTAGAGGTATGGTTCCTTCGGCAAAGTTTCTTATTTTGATCCCTAGAATATGATTTTTACAGAGAAGTGGGCGATTTTTTTGCCTCCCCACAAATCGACCCGGCCTAGTACATATACATATGCATGTATGAACATTAGGGTGTGTGGAAATCTCGCTTCTTTTTTTCTTGCTCTACTTAAGTAATAGTATACAAATTCATACTACAACAAGTATGAAGAGCTGACGACTCTATACTTATTTTCTCGACAGATATATAGCCCAAACCTCTTTTATCTTGACAGTCCATTGTATGGTGGCCACTTGTTATATTGGCGGCCATTGCTTAATAGACTTAGCTCATATGTGCATCTCTACTTCTTCTCCTATCTCGAAAAAAAATTACTAAACCACCAAAGTTATAAAAACCCAAAAAACCCGACAACTTGAAGTTTGTAAAAATGTAAATTCGTCTGAAAAACTTAAAAAAAGAAATTTGGCTGTGTGAGAAATTTTGTTTAAAGTTGAATGCACTATAGATTTGTACATTGCTTTTATGGCAAAGAAATATGCTTTCCAGATTGCAGAAATATATATTTTTTAAAAATAGCAGCTTTGGTTTTTCGTAGTTGAAACTTAAAAGTTATACGCAAAAGTATTAAATGCTGCACTATTTTTTTCGGATAATAAGCTCGCTGAAAACTTAAGTAGCAAATAAATGAGCTGATCCTACTTGGTAACGAGAACATTATATAAGGTCCTTAGCTCAATGATCGTCGAAGGTTAAGTAATTCCCACATAGAAAGGGCGTCGAAGAAAGGTTGTCTTGTGTTTGGGTTGTCAAAAGAGATTTCGAAGTGGATGAAGGCAAGATTTACATCTCAAAATGCTGAGCCAAGGCAGCTAACCAGCTTTGCAGTGTTAACGTTGGTTCACAATTTAATACAATGGCAGCCCATTTTACTTTTGAGATAGTTGGATGATACAGGAACTTCTATGGTACTGAAGCATAATAAACAAACATTTCGAACAAACGCCACTATTGAAACATACGAAAAAATATAACTGACATGCAAAGAAGTACAAGTTTGTCCACCCTAATGTGCTTGTAAACATTCACATAACTTCAACTGTGCGACAATTTTTGGTATTTTATTCAATATCTCATGCCCATGTACACACATACATACATATGTACGCGTATGTGTGATGACCAAACACTTTATGGCGCGCGCTGCAGTGTAGTGTCAGTAAATCTAATAATTTTGATTGCCCATTTAAGTATTCATAATTCATTGATATGAATAATCTCTTTGGCAATCAAATTTAAATGAGTTGCAGTTTGATTTGTTTGACTTGGCTGACTATGGTAATGCGGAAAAGCTAAGGCCGTTTATAGATATCTAGAGCTTTATATGTACATACATGTTTG
The DNA here is from genome assembly GCA_951509765.1 of Sphenella marginata. NCBI lineage: Eukaryota > Metazoa > Arthropoda > Insecta > Diptera > Tephritidae > Sphenella > Sphenella marginata. Next base: position 39,159,458 of record OX608081.1, on the reverse strand, counting down.
AAAAGTGTGCGGAAGGAGGGAAATACAAGGTCAATGCCGAAAAAGTTCTTTCGTTGACGTCTTAAGAAAGTTGTTGGCTACAGTAATCACATTTGGTAATAACATTTACGCCGGGGAAATATGCAAAATGAGTTTTAAGGTTTTTAATAAACAATTTTTCACGTTGCAAGAAAACATGAAAAGAAGCAAAAAGTTTAAAAAATCAAACCTTTTTTATTAAAATTCAAAAAAATCTAAAATAAAAAAGATTTTAACCCCCCGATTCTGTGTTCTTGACAAATTGTCAATCTTGACAAAAAATCAAGAGAAAAATATTTGTATCATGTTTTTTGAATTTTACGCCAAAACGAACAAAATTAATAAATTTTTTGAAGCAGAATTCAGAACACTTGATTCAACAATTTTTTTTTTTTTGATATTTTATCAAGATTGACAATTTATCAAGAACACAGAATCGGGGGGTAAGAATGGTTTAAAATATTATTAAAAATTGTCCTTTTCAAAAATTTTTGTAGCAGATTTTGCATTTAATGAATCTAAAGTTCCATATCTATATTACGAAAATTTTTTTTTAGTCTAAAATAAAAATCTTTACTTTTTTATAGACATTTATAGAATTAGTGAGAAGGTTATGCGAAAATTCAGAAAATTTTCCAAACATTTGTGATAAATTAAATAAAAATTTAAGTATTCACGTTTACAGCCCATCAAGTTGAACTTTTTTTTTATTTTCAGATATACATATATAGTGTTTGGTATTTTTCTCGTTGCAACATTTTCAGAGCCTTGACACCTGCAATTTATTAGACCAGATAGGCTATAAAACTGCATACTCGGAAATAATTTTGAAATTCTTGCAAGGAACTCAATTATTGATTTATTCTCAAGCAAACTTCATGCTGGTTTGGAAAATAGCTTAAGCATCGATCTTGATAACTGCATTAAGAACTTGAAAATAATATTTATTCAAACTATTTAGTACAAAATTTGATATTTACAATTTGTCAATTTCCGTTCTGATTGCGTGGTAGATAAACATCTTGCACGGCTGTTGCGATTGGTTGTGCTCCGCTGTTTGGTGATGTTGTTTAAGTTGGCACTTTTGGTTGATTTACATTTTATTTAAGGCTAGCTATAAAGCCACATAGTTATCACTTTAATTTTATACGCTAACATATAATTTCACTTCTATAAGCTTTTGGCTTTTATTTCGACTAATATTTACGGCAAACTTCACAACAAAGCATTGCACTCATATATTTTTCATATATATTTAACTCAAATATTGAGCTATAACAACCAAAATATTTCACTGAAATAGGTGTTTAACAACAAATTATTTTAGTTGCACTTTTTAGGTTTAATAATCTTAGCAAGGATCACTTTTAGCAAACAAAAAAATCTTGACATTTTACCCTTACAGTTGGTCGTATGCCGAAGCGTAAGAGTTGTATAATAGAATACGGATTCTCTGATAACTCACCATGAATTGAAAATAATAATTAGTAATTACAAGGATCCAGCCATGGCAGAAAAGAGGAAGTAATTCAATTTTTAAGGTTTGGTCGCTCATGTGAGCTATTTGACAACTAAAGACACTATAAAACTTTGTGCTACCACTCCCATTAAAAAACTAATTTGGGTCCTTCCTGTTTACAAACTAAGCGATTACTTCAAAAGTATTTGTAAAAAATGGAGCACACAATAGAAACTATGATCACTTTTTAACTTTAAATTAGTTCTTCTTAGTATTCAAGGCTCCAATAGATCGGACCAAAGGATCCCCGTCACATTATCAAGATGAGAGCTCAAATGCTGAGCCGTAAACTCTTCTTCTTTTCTATCCATCTTAACCATCAGCATTTTATTTGAAACCACCAGCTAGGGACACGTTACAGCAAGAGGGTCAATAAGCGACCACAACATTTCCAGTACATATTTTAAGGATTGCACCTATGGGAAGTATTTTTAAATGAATAAAAATAATTTTAAACCCAGTAATTCAGTTTGTTTTAAAAGTTGAAAAAAAAAAACAGTTTACTTGTCTCTTTAAATAAAAGCTTTCATGATAAAAGCTTCCGCAAGCAACATTTTGCAAAATCTCTAATATATAGTTTCAAATTTTCCTACACCATATCTCCAATTGGATAATGCTATTGAGAATTTTGACACAAAAGAACGTCAATAATCACTTTTTTGATCAAAATTGATGTACGATTGGCAACAAATTCATGGCAACGGAACTACCTCCATTTCCACAACATGGATCCAACTATTTGTCAGCAAGTAATTGCTTTTCTTTATAAAATTGGCTTTAGTTTGTGGCTTTTTGCTAAAATTCGAAGATCGAGCATTCTTTGAAAAACATCTTGAAATATAGTAATTTGCCATTCAGCTGCCGAAACTGGCAATAGATTAAAGGTTTTTCCTTCTTGCCATTGAAAAGTTCACACTTCTTCATTGTCACATATATGTCTTAGAAAATTTTCAGACTGAGGATCTCAATTTTATTTCTTGTTTCCTTGTTTTCCTATTTTCAAATTTTTTCGTTTTAGTTTTAACTAGAAATGAAAGTAGTTCATAAGAACCCTCAACAAATTATTTTTCAAAATGAACAGATTTACTGTGTAGTTTGAGTTCTTTTGGCGGTTATAGCTCAATATTAAACCATTCCTTTTTATTTTCTTTATAACTATATTTCAGATGTCTTCCTTTATCTTAGCACATCCACTTTCACTTTTTAAAAATTTTCACCACTTCAAATTCACTCTTAAAGAAAAGCTTGCTACATCACGCAGTTTCATGCACATTTTTTAACTTTTATTTCTTATCTGTTTTTTATTTTCTTACACTAATTTTACTTGAATGGGCAGCATTCGCTTCACACCCACACTACCGCACAATTAACATTACACACACGCAGGCACGCACACCTTTTTTACATGAAAAACTGAAAAGAACAAAAAAACACCAAATTTCACTTCAACACTTTTGCGTAGCACCTTTACGTTACAACTGTCGCGTGGCCACTGCCTTAGGCCCAACTGACTGACATTGCTGATTGTGCTGTAGGCATGGCTAATGCTGATTTTTACTACAAATACCGTTGTTTGCTAGCGCTTTCACTTCCGTTTCCGTTTTCTTTTTGTATATCCTCATCACAATAATCATCATCATATAAAACAGCGTCATCATTGGTGTCATCGTAATCGTCGAAGTTCCGCCAGTTACTGAGTGTCTATAAATGCAAGCGCAACGCAGCTCTCATACGGCATACGGCATACGGCATACGGCATTTGTCATACAACGCGCTCATCTACGACCACTTCAGTTGGCATAAGGACGCAGGATATACAAATGCACAATTTAGTAATCATCGAATTAATCATGTAGTGCAATGAGCATGAAATAAAATCGAAGAAAACCAAGACAATAACAAATACTCAACCAAAACAGAGGTAAAGTCAATAATGACTGTTGCCGATTGAATGCGACGTCGAATACTTTGACAAAATTCTTTGGCATTCGTATTGGCAGCTTACAAATTTTTTATTTTTATTTTTATTTTTCATTTTGTCGTAAACAGTCGTACTTGAACATTTATATGAGCGTAGCTACTGTTATTGTTATTTTTATTATTTGCTGTTATTTTTTTGTTTGTTTGCTTGTTCATTTGCACAATTATTTGTTGTGTGTGGCTTGTAGTTTTCGGCGGTTATCCTTCCGCTCTACCATCCTGCCCATTATTGTACCAAAATGTGTGTTGCGTTGTGGTTTGCTGTTTTCCTCATACATTTCTGTGGTCGAATATGTTGTTGTGTTTTTATTTCGAGTTTTACTTCTACATATATATGATATGAATGTATGTATGCAACTCGGATCTATTTGTCAACTGCAATTTAAAATAAAGGAACAGATGGTCTTTGACTATGAACTCATACGCTAAATGAATTCAAGTTACATATGTATATGAATGACATGGCATAAGGAGATTTTGTGTACATTGGGGTGTCTTGTGAAAAATTTCGCTTAGCTTAACGGTATTCTACTTCATAAAGTATTAACAAATTTTCACGTACTCTGCTGGATTTTTATATTTATAACTAACGACTAAAACGACTAGTTTCGACGAAAAAATTTGTGTTCCTCAAAAATCATAAAAGTTGGTGGAAGTCATTTTCATGCTCTATGGCCTTCTCTTCGTCCGATATTCGTATGTATACGAAGAAGAGGATGTGAACCCATCAATAAGCGTACCGAAAAGATGTCTCTTTGAACAGAAAAAAATTTTATAAAAGGCTTCCTTCGCTGAAATTTATGAACTAATCATTAATTCAATCGAAGTGGGGGCAACAAATTTTTAAAATTTGATTTTATATCTTATTGTCATTATTTTATTTTTGGAAATTTAATCCCATCAACACGATCATTTAGAAAATATTTCAGAATACAACAAACTGCTAATCGCAGGAGATTAAATTTCACAAACGAACCACAAATCGATTGTTGAGTGGAAGACCATCATATTTCAAAATATTCTTTCAAAAACGCGCCAACTCAGTATTTTATCGCAGAACACACCATCTTAGATTCTTTGTTCAATAACGCTCTATATCAGATCTTCTTATTTCGGCTGAGATGGGTAATTTTTGAACACCACACACTTACACCAAATTTTGAAAAAGAGAGTTTTTGAATAATATAGGAAGATCTCCCACTTAGCCGGTTATATTCCAAAGCAAATGTATTCGTAAGTTTTTAATAAAAGAGTTTAAACTGGGTTCCAAATTATACCGAAAGATCTCAAACTATTTTGTTCTGTGACAGCCCAATAATGGTTTAGAAACACCCCATAATAACTCATAATCCTAAAAGTATATAGAAACCATGTTAATGATATCTAGAGCTAATTTTAAGAAAATTCTAAATGAACAACAACAATTCTTGAACTAATAGCAAACCAATTACAAATTGTTCCCAAATGTCACGAAACTATATGAGTTTGAGAAGAATTGTTAACCTTGTCGTAAGTATCGTTGCATTAATTTTGTTCAGTAAAGTACGGGAATCATATATTTTAAACGCTAGCTGATGCTAGCTACAAAGCCAAGATAACAAGTTCAAGTTTATTTATGTAAAATATTTATAGAGTTCAATGTTATATCTCTATAAATAGTCATCTTCGGTATAGTTACGTGCCTTAAATTTTCCAAAAATCGTTTTTCTCGATTGGAGAGACGACCCTCTGGCTTCAATTTAAAATACCGGACGTAGATAACAGCAAAAATATTTGAAAATTTATTGAAAACGTGCTGAAGAGTATTCAGTTTTATTTTAGAACACAAGTTGAATATTTTTCCAATCCAACATATAGCTCTCTTGAGAACAAAATAAAATAACTTGATCCCAGAAAAAAAGTTTCATTCAAATGTTGCCTTGTTCGATTGGGGAATTGATCCTTCCCCGAAGGTGAGCTAGTCTTCTTCGCAAATATGTTTTTTGAGCTCCTGATCCAGCTAACCGTGCATAAACTCTCATATAAAGCGGAATTAAATCGGTAATGTCTTGTTTCTGCGCACAGTCTTTGCATTAAAATTTTGAAAATTTCCTTTTTTTGTATTCCATGCGGTATATTCAAGTTGTTATTATTAAAGTAGTATGTTACTTATTTCCAATCTAAACTACGATTGTTGCTATTGCAGTTCAAGTATTTGGCCATCATTGTAAAGAAGCAAATGTTACAATACATTTGTTTGTAGGCCTTTTGCCCTCTTGAGACATGGAAAATTGGCAAGCCATTCATGAAGAAGTATAATATCTTCGAACATTTTTTGTTGGTTTTTTTTTTTTGTTCTTTTGACCTAACATTTGAGCCAATTTTTGTATAAATTTCCAATGCGCGCTACCAAATTAGCTGCTGCATTATATTGTTTTGTTGCTTTTCGTTTGGTTGCTCTTTTCATGGTATTACGTACGATTGTATTCAACTTCAATAAAGACATTTATTTTTGTTGGTTGTTGTTGTTGTTTCCCTGCAAGATATTTTCCGATTAATCTCTAAAGAGAGTGGCTCATGATTAATACCTTGCTACCACAGTGGGCTATAATTCAAAAGACATAAGTAAATTTTTATTTGGGTAGCATACTCATAGGGCTGAGGGTAAATTATAGTTTTTGTAGCATACTTATAGGAGTTAAAAGCACCCGTTTGGTTAGAAATTTCATGAGCTCTTTAGTTCCCATTCGGGTAATATAGTTACAATTGGTATCTCCTCACACCTTCAAGTTTTTTTGTAGATGACTAGCAGTGGCTTTTTCTGGCCACAACTTTTTTGAGAAATCCCCATTAATCGTTTTCACCTAAAATGGTCTGTAATTCATCAAATTTATTTCACTATGGGCTATTACTTCCATAAGAGATGGTTAAAGCTATACAAATCGAACAAAATTCCTTATTTTCGATTTTCTTCAATCCCATGATCCTTTAAGGCTTATCTCAAATATATGTATTGTACAGGATACTGAGGAAACAGTCTGCAGACCGGACTATCTTCAAATTTTTTAACCAAGGTCTTAGAAAAAAGTAGTTCCTATTCCTTTAAGATTAGGGCTCTGTCGCGGGTACCATGGATTTCCACGGATTTGTATAGATTTAGTGACAGACACACTTTTTTCATTTCTCAGCGAAAACGTCAATAAGAAATGACTTACTGAAAATTCAAGTTTTCAAAACTCAAACAATATGCAGTAAATAAAAGTTAAAAGTTTCTACTGCACTTGAGCTTGCAATTAACTATGCAACAACAACAATTTTATAGCTAAAACGAAAATTTACGCAACCATAACGGATGTACTCGAAAACAACTTTCAGCCACATCTGCTAGCACTTCTCGTCCAACCAAGTACTCAAAGCAAAGTAATCAAGCATTAAAGAGAAAACTGCAAGACAGTGAAAAGCAAAAATATATATAAAACAAAAACAAAAATAAAAGGAATTTGTAGTGCACATCAAAGTTTTGAATAACTCTTAAGCAGTTGTTGTTGCGTTCAAATGCACCCCAGGGGAGGCGGAGCTTATTATACGGCGCTGAGTAACCACCAAACAAGCAAAGGCAGACAAGTATTATAAATGCAAAAAAAGATTGGTACGAAATTAAATCGACCCACTTCGGTGGAGATGTAACTGGTTCACAGTTCGAAACGTAGCGTGTTGGCCCAAAATCTCGAGCAATTTAAGGGAGTGAGTGAAAATTTCGAAAACCAAACCTTTTTTTTTTTGTGTTTGTTTTTTTGTTTGTTTACTTTGCTCGCAAGTTGTTTTGTTTTCGCAAAAGTTCGCTGAATAAACAACTGTTTTTAGGTTATGTAATCGTCCAGTGCGGTGTGAAAGTGTTGACGCCACAAAGATTTGGCTGAAGGCTAACAGCAACCACTGATTGACGAGCACATCATGACGCGTTGCTATTTCCCGCGGTATGCACCAGATGCTGCTCAAATGCGACAGTGGCAAAGAAAGTTCGGATCGATGCACACATCGCGCTGGCCAGCAGTGAAAGGCAAGCAACTCAGACAAGAAGTTTATGTTCACCCAAAATTGAGGTTATTGTGTTTTGTAGCAAAGGAAAAGTGAAGTTGCAGCCTGCACTGCAAGAATGGCAATGAGTAAAAGAAGAGGAGAATAAGGAATTTCCAGTTTGGGTAATAAGTAGTATTTTATACCCAGTTGTTCATTTTCAGAATTTCAGAATAGTCAATTGGACTTCAGAAATTGTAAAATGTATTTCAGAATAGTCAATTGTACTTCAGAAATTGTAAAATTAATTTCAGAAGCTGTAAATTGTATTTCAGAAATGGTAAATTGTACTTCAGAAGCTGTAAAATGTTCTTTAAAATAGGAAATTGTACTTCAGGGACCGTTCTTAGCTGGATATGAACCCGGTTCGCCCCGGTACTTCCCGACTGGGTTAATGAGCAGTGAAACATTCTAGGATCTTAAGTAAGGTAAGATAGGTATTGAGGGGTGAGAGGCCTCATATTGGTTGATCAACCATAGTACAATTTTCGATCTCTGAAGTACATTTTACCAATTCTGAAGTACAATTTTACCATTTCTGAAGTACAATTGATTATTCTGAAGTACATTTGTAATAATAATAAATAATAAATTTTTAATAATAATCTAATGCTTTATTCTATATTATACGAAATAATAAATAAGCCCCGGTTGCGACACCAAAAGTCCGGAGCAGTGAGTTAAAGGCCTACTGTGGAGGGAGGATAGCTACTGAAACGAAGTCAAATAGACTTACGACATGATCACTGGAGTCTGAGTCACTCGAATGAAAGCACAATATTCGCAGTCTAATCGTGTTAAAGGTTCTTTAAGGGAAAGATGCAGAAATGCAGTGGCTTTACTGGTCAGGCTACGTTGCTTGCATTAACGAAGTTGCTCAGTAGCAGAAAGCATCCTTAACGACACACGCCGGACGAAGCTGAGGTAGAGTAAGACCATTATTTCGATTTAAGGACCAAGTAGAGAAAGATTTTAAGTGTCTTCAATTGGCGCTAGTTTACCCAACGGAGAAAGTAATGGCGAGCTACATATGTTGGACAGCCAGCGCAGGTGGTTAGATGAAAAGAATAGAAGAATACACTCGGTGATATACCCAACAACCTTCAAGTCCTGTCCTCACACAGTTTGTCAGCAAACGAAATGTGCATTCTTTGCAATCCCCAATGAGTCTGAAAGAAGAAGAAGGCCAAATAGCTCTACCGAAGATACCACTCTTTCTGCATTTATTTCATGTATCACACGAGCTAGTTGTGAGGTCTTTCCCCCCCATCTAAGAGCCGGGATTCGGAACTGTTTTGTAAACGATATAACCACAATAGCTTCCCGTCCCTAAAGAGCAGTGGAAATTATGACTCAAAAGGTTCAGAACTTATTTAAATTCTGATGTCCAACCTAGCATAATGCAGCTGAATCAATTGGAGGCCACGATCACTTTTTTATAGTAATATTTAAAATTATTGTTTTGGAAAGCCATTTGTTGCATATTTATAAGAAATATTTTTTGCATATAATGAGCTTTTTGCGAAAATTGATAAAAACAAAAAATAGTCCGATTTAGTCATTGCACTGGCTACTTTTCAGGTAGCAAATTTTGTTGTTTCGGATACGGTTAATCATTTACCAATAGAGATATGTTAAAGAAACTAAGTGAATGTATTGTAGAGCACATTTCTGCCAATAAGCAAATCGGTTGATGACCACTTCTAAATTCATATAACGATATAGCGGATGCCATATAAAATTATTGTTTAGCCGCGTAACGAGTTGATTGGTATTTAAGATTTATAAATTGACACAATGTTTTAGTCAAGATCAATAAAAAGTATTTTTATTATAATCGAATTTTTAATGCGGCGTTTTTCGAAATCTTTGATATCGATGCATTGTAATCAGATCAAATATAAATTTGAAATTTTACATGGAAATTTTCCCTAACCATTTAACGACCATTAACATTAATAACAAAGCTCTACAAAAACAAGTAAGGAAGTCTAAGTTCGGGTGAACCGAACATTAAATACCCAGCGTTAGTTTTCAGAAAAAGAGGGCGTGGTTTTCATCCGATTTCGCCCATTTTAAAAACCAATCTATGCCGAGCCTAAACAATAGCGAATTTGGTGGGAGCGGCCACGCTCCTTGCTTATAAAGCTTTAACCGCTTACATGAGCCAAAAGTACTGAATCGATCTTTTCAAGGGTTATACCATGTCCTATATATAACTTTGGAAAAGAAGGCGTGCCATGCCCATAACTTTTAACGTATTTTGTGAAATTTTTCGATGTACGGATATACATATGTGTCCATTAATCAATATTTACCTAATTTTAAAAAAGTGGGTGGTGGCACGCCCACGGATTTTATTATGTTGTTTGTCCCTATTTGAAGATCAGTTTTCATTGCAGATCTTTATGATACTTTCACAGTGGCTTGTTAATAGTGAAATGTTGATATTTTGTTTATTCACTTGTGGGCGGTGCCACGCCCATTTTCCAAAATATTACCAAAAAACCTTTAAACATCACTAATAACATCATCAGGTGAATGAGTGTACTAAATTTTAGCATTATATCTTTATCAGTTAAACAGATATTGCACATTCCGGTTTCCTAACTCTCGTTTAGAGAACTTTAGTCCAAAAAGGGGCGTGGTCGTTCACCGATTTTTCTTATTTTCTGTGGTAGTACTCTACATAAACATAACATGCCTGGAACCTAGTTTCGTAAACCTATCTCACACCGTTCTGAAGTTATTAGCAGTCGAATTTGAAAATTGCTTGACTCATAAGTGGGCGGTGCCACGCCCACTTTCCAAAATTTTGCAAAAAATAATGTAAAGAATATGAAAATTGATGTATGTACCAAATTATATTATTATAGCGGTATCAGTTAATTAGATATGGACTTTTCAATATTTCCACCTCCTTTCAATATAACTTTTATAAAAAAGTAGGCGTGGTCGCCAAGCGATTTCGTTTATTTTCTATATCTGAATTTAACACAACAATAGTATGCCCTCTACAAAATTTCGTTATACTAGCATAAACTGTTCTCAAGTTATTAGGAGTCAAAATTTTAAAATTTCTTCAAATATATGGGGGCGGTGCCACGCCCCTTTTCAAAAAATTTGGTAAACTCCGCCTTAGAACATATAAATCAATACATATTGCAAATTTTATCATTGTAGCTGCTTCTGATATTGAATTAACCCGTTTTATACGTTTTTCGAAATTTTCGATATCGAATAAGGGGGCGTGGTTATCATCCGATTTCGCCCATTTTCAATAGCAACCTACCTTGGCCAGAAAGTAACCTGTATGCAAAATTTCATGCAAATATCTCAATTTTTACTCAAGTTATCGTGTACACGGACGGACAGACGGACAGACGGACAGACGGACAGACGGACGAACATGCCTTAATCAATTCCTCTTTTCAACCTAAGAACTTTCATATATGGAACTCTATATCTAACTCGATTATTTTGTGCCGTTACATAGTACCGTTATGTGGACAAAATTAATATACCCTTGTACTAGTACTAGTACGCTGGGTATAAAAAAAAAACATGAAAAGGTGGGACTTCATAATAACGTATACTAGTTGTTAACGTATCTTGATATATGTCAGAGATATTCTCGAAATAATGTCGATAATAAAATGGTTACATTTACAGTTACATTTTTCTCTACTATTTGGTTGACTAGTGTAAAAATAAACTATTTTGAAACGATCTCTATTTATTTCTCTTTTCAACAAAGCACAATTTATAAATACTCAAGCGCGTGTTCTGAGATATTCCAGTTTAATAAATAAACGGAAAAGTATGCATTCCAAAATTGCTTAGTTATGTAATGTTGATATGATAATAAATTTTTTCTTTGTATATTTCCCGTAATTTTTTTGGTGCTTTTATTGAAAAACTAAAGTCATAAAACCAATTTCCGTAGCAGAAAACATGAGGAAAAAATTAAATAAATACGGATACATATATGCTACGAAAGCCGCAAAAGTTTTATTCAAAATTATTTTATCTGTATAAATTTATTATAGTTGGTAAATTAAAATCTTTATTTCATTTTACATTAAATAACAACGTTAACAACTAGTAAACGTTATCGAAGCGGCGGAGTCCCACCTTTCCAACGACACCAACATCAGACAAACAGAAAAGAAGTTATGGGGCAATATATGGAAAAAGGGTTTTCACACCTATTTTGAAAACTAGAGATCATCCAGGAATTCCTTGAATGCAGTCTTTATTTGGCTACCCTAAGGCATAAGAATTTGCTAAGATACCCAGGGCAACAAATTCTTTTCTTTTATCTGTAGAGCTGTGTAATAATAAGTATCTTTGGCTTCTTAAATTTGAAAAATTAATTAACTATCTGGCGATTAATTAGAAATAACTAACTAAATAATTAAATAAATAATCAAAAATAATCATGACTAACGGCCATTGAAAAATTAGTCAAAAATATTTGAAAAAGTTTAATTGAATACAATCATATGATTAAAAGCAATAAGGTAATTAAAATTAATCAAATAATAAAAATTAATCAAAGGATTAAACAATTAAAATAAATTTAATAATTTATGTATGAACACATAATCAAATAATCTATCAAAAATCCAACTATTGACTTTAAACATTTTTATTATTTTAATGATAACAAATTTTTATTTTAATTACCCAATTAAAATTTATTAAATAATTTTTTTTTTTAAATTAATTTTTTAAATGAATTAAATATTTATCATTAGAATAGTGCAGCTACTGGTAAATGATCATAAAGAAATTTTCTCAGGTTGGCGCAACATAATTAATAATCATAAATAATGTTAACCAATTTTTGATAGGCCTATCTTCTACAACTGGGTATAAAAAAAGCAAATAATAATAACAGTAATAACAGTTCAAACACATAATATTTAAAAAAAAAAAATACTGAAAGTGTTGAAAAATCATTACAAACAAACGGCCGAGTTTAGCAAACAAACCAAAAATGGAAAAAGTGGAGCACTACTGCGGCGAGTTCAAGGATAAGCGCTCGAAAATGTGACGTTGACGATGAATCATACGAGCAGAAGGCAGCATGTGGCCATGTAAATTACCGCTATGAAAGCATGTGAAAGAATGAAGACGAGAGTTGGTATATGTGCGACTATGTTATAAAAGTATGCCTCCCCCCTCCAAAAGGCTTGCACTTCCGAGCCAACGATGAAGAACCGACTATGTATGAAATTAAAAATTTGGGGTCAGTCAACACTTGCAAGTACTTGAAGGAAACGTGTGATGAAGTGTTGGTGAAGAACTACAACAATAACTTTCAGCTTTTAAAGACTGCAACTTATTTAGCCTTCACATTCACGTTTGGCCCTTTTTCTCGGCAATCAACCTCAGTTCAGAAAATCGACACTTCCCTCCAACGTAATCAATCAAAAACAATGTCAGTGTTGGTATAATCAACGTTCCTTGGATTATCATAGAATCTCAGTATCCAAATATATGTACACTAGGCTGGCCCTTTTCAGTATGAAGAAAGGTTTTTGTTACAGACATTGTTATTTAGTGAAGGTTATTTACTGGTCGTCAGATCGGCGGTTTCAAACTAGAGCTCTATGGAATGGTTAAACAGTTTTAGTGGGGGCCAAATCCGGAATAATACAGACAAAACTTCGTCCCCAATACTGTTCGATCAGATGCCGGCACACTGTTATCTGCCCCGCTAAGGATTAAGCCTAAACTGGATATAATGCTGTGGTTTTCATAGTTATCAAGTTTATATTCAGCATTTCAAAACATGGGATACGTCTATTTGAGTCACAATACCCACCGGCCAGAGATATAAAGAGTCCCAGTTTTACGAAGGGTTCACTGTGCCTGAAAGAAATGCTTATACATAATACTATACCAGAAGTTCTCCTACAAAACTAGCAGCCTCTTCATTAATTCCAGTTCAGAGAGAGGAAAAAGTACAGATCTTCTGTTCGCGTCCATTCTAACCCATCGCTGGAGCCCTCTTTAACCTCCAACTTAATAACCAAAATCGATTGGACCAGAGCTTTGAGAACCACTGAAAGGACTTTTCTGAAGAAGATTATGACACCACCCTAATGTACATATCTTGCACAATGTTTGAAAAACAATTGTTTAAAATTAAGTTTTAGACGTTTAGCAAGTTCCTTTGCTCTTCCGTTTAAGGAGGTTGCATTTACAAGCGCTAGATATTGTGGAGGTTGGTTCACACAAAATTTCTCGTTAACTTTGACCTTGACGAAAAATTCATTGTCCATTGTTCGGTGAAGCGAATTGAAAGTGTGCTGTTATCCAGCAAACAATTGGCTGGGCTCTCTTATGAAGACTAGTTTTTTTATACCCAGCGTGCTAGTACTAGTACAAGGGTATTATAATTTTGTCCACATAACGGAACTACGTAACGGCGCAAAATAATCGAGTTAGATATAGAGTTCCATATATGAAAGTTTTTAGGTTGAAAAGAGGAATTGATTGAGGCATGTCCGTCCGTCTGTCCGTCCGTGTACACGATAACTTGAGTAAAAATTTAGATATTTCCATGAAATTTTGCATACAGGTTACTTTCTGGCCAAGGTAGGTTACCATGCCCCCTTTTCGATATCGAAAATTTCGAAAATCACAAAAATTAACATAAGTTGAGTAAAACTTGAGATATTCGCATGAAATTTGGTACACAGGTTACTTTCTGTCCAAGGCAGGTTCGTCTTTAAAATGGGCGAAATCGGAGGCCCCCCTTTTTGAAAACTAACGCTGCGTATTTAATGTTCGGTTCCCCCGAACTTAGAGTTCCTTACTTGTTTGATACCAAGATGTCTAACTTAACTTTGAAATTCAGACTGAAAGTGTTTTTACTGTTTCTTATTGCTCAAACTTTAAATTAAATTACCGGGAGCAAATCTACTTCGGAATTACCTCCAATCTAGTAAGGGTGCTTAGAACATATCATCGCTAACAAAGAAATATCTCCCTTTGCTAAATTAATTTATACCATGCAGTTGGGGATTTGGAAACCTATTTTACTACATGTATGCCGAACTCAATATTACGAAAAAAAAACAAAAGCTCTAATTAAAGTTTCTAATAAGCTACGGCATCTCTAAATATAAGTGTTGTTTAAATTCCCTTAGCAATAAAGTTAGCTGGGTTAGCGGCCCCATTAAAGAAACAAACATACCTACATACATACGAGTATATACTTGTCGCAATCGAATGTATTTTCCGTGCTTTGGCCAATTCAGTGAATTTTTTTTTAACCTTAGCATGGCGAAGATATGGCACTTGTAATAATTCGTACACTGCCACTTCGAGCAACCTCAACTTCATCATTTTCCTTGCCAAAATTTGCAATATCTACATACATATCGTTCAGTTGCTAAGCCGTAAAGTCACTTTTAGCATATGACGACATCACGCGGAAGCAGTTAAAGTATTTACTACTTGAAATGCACAAAAACTAGAATAGTGAAATATTTAGGTATGTGCGTTTTACCTTTGTCACTGTGACAGCGACAGCTCTTTCACTGGTGACCGGGTCGCTGTTCATTTTGTCAACGCTTATCAATAGTACTTTAGCTTTGTTACATACCAAACTTTATCAAATAACTTCCGATAACTTACTAAAGGCACATTCTTAAAATGTTTAATTGGATTATCACTAATGCTGCGAACTCTGAAAATGAAGGTGTAGTCAACTGTCAAGTAAAGTAAAAGATTTGAAAGCTACAATACATAGTTTTTCTCTCTTTTAGGTGGACTTCTAGTACAAAAATGCTTTTAAAAAATTACAAAATACTGAACTGTCACATTATGGACCTAAAATTGTTGTCAAAATTCCTTTAGCAGTGACTGTCAACTCAAAAGTGACAGTGACCAGCAACGCTGCTAGCCGAAAGTCGCTCATCCCTAGTAGATAAAGGTAAACATTGAAAATGCAAATGTGTGTGTACTAACAAGTAGCTGTACATAATACTCAATGTGATTTACATATATATTGACCTTTTGCCAAAAATAATTCAATTATATTGCTGCAATCACGGTAAATAACCCCATATCGCTTTCAAATTCCTTTTCACAATATTTATTTTGATTAAAAATTTACTATAGAATTGAATGGTATTACGTTTGTGTTATATAGATAATCAAATAAAATATTTGAAGGAAATGCATAAAGATAGATGTGTGGAGCTAAATTTCATTAGCTGTATAGCGGCTAACTTCCAGCGATGCCAGTTATCAGGCATTTTGGAGAGATAATGAACTATGACGTTCACAAAATTTGGCATTTGTTTTATTTTATAGAAGGAAGACATCAACTCTCCGCGATCCGCATAAAAGCAAGATTTCTCAACAACTTCTTTATTTTGAAAACACGCTAGAATTACCAGCCTTAATTTGGAACATAGAATTACTTCTGTAAGCAAATGTTACTTCGGAGTGAGTAGGGAATTGAAAGGCAAGGTCTCTCTCACTGGCAACTTCTGACGTGGCGGCTCTGGAAGTATACAAGGGTTAGCTTATTCGAAAGAACTATGGACCACTATGCGTTGGTGACGCCGAGTACCAAAAAAGGTTTAGGGGCGAGACCTCGCTTGGTTCAACTAATTAAAATGCAGTGGCTTCGTTGTTTGGGCGAATGAGCGATGACTCCAGCCCAGAAGATATTCCTAGCGACACCCGCTGATGGAGGCATACGCAAAGGGAGACATCAGTCCGTGGGAAGGGCAAGTGGAGATAAATTTCTTCTCTAATTGCGTTTCCTAATAGAGGGGAAGCAAAATAACGGCGGGCGAGCTATGTTCGATGGCCAATATCGTTAAGAAGGAGAACAGAAGACTTCAAAGAAAAAAATATTTCTGGACTTTTACTCTTATCTGGACAAAAATAATCGGACAACCCGGACTTTTATTTTTTCTCGCCAGCTATAAAAGTTATCTTTGTCGTTTTATTTTTTAAGGACAGAATAAAAGTCCGCTAAAATAGCTAGCGAGCCGCTTGTCTAAATTAAATAAATTTGGTACTGAAAAAAATTTCAGATTAGGACATTTAAACCATGTTTTAATTTTTTGTATCGAATGATATCGGATTGAAAACCTTCTCAAACAAAAGTATTTAAACGAGAGTTGCCACCCATTTTTTATAATTGCATATACCAAAATGTGTCTATATATCAGACTGCAAGGAAAGTATCTATACACCTACATATGTATATGTTTGAAATAAAGTCTCTTACTTGTGTACCTAGCTTTGCTATTATACAAAAACAAGTAAGGAGTGCTCTGTCTTAGCCTGCCAAAAAAAGTAAGAAAGATAACATAGGATGTTCAAATATTTAGCACAACAGTCGGCCTAGTAACTAAGGTTCTGCATAGTACCTGAACATACTGGTTTTATATCCGTAAAATGATTCGGAGACTTCGGGAGCCTTCGGAAATTGTTCTACTCTTATACGAGCAACAACAACATACACCACAACCACTGTACCTATGAACTGTAAGTATGTTAAGCATCACGTGATCGCCTTTTATACGTGTTCGTGGATACTACTTTTAATAAATAATTCATTAAATTTGCTCGTAAGCAAACAAGTGGCTATTTTTTAATATCAAAAACAATCATAAAACCAAAATGAATTGTGAGAACTTCCAAAGAAAGATTTATGAGAATCGAAAATGTACAAGGACGATTTAGAGGGCGGTAGTGATAAACTGTGTTAGGGTCAGTTGTTCAGTTTACGAGTGTGGTACGTGTGCAAGGCTGTAAGAGGCGTAGCCAAGCTATTTCCATGGACGGGGAATGATCTCATGAAGATAAAATTAAGGTGACAGGGTTGGTAAGAGGATTTTTATAACTAGGGCAAGAGGTATTTTGGTTTGTCACTACAAACAAAAATTCACCTGGTTCGTAATAATATTTGAAGATCCTATTTTTAAGGATATCAAATAGGCCATAATACATCTCAATTTTCGTAGATGTGGCACATGACATCTACAGATTACGTAGAGCCTGCCTATCCATGGACCTAAAAATGTTGCGTTTACCACCGATCACTTGGTGTAGTACCAATAAACATGTTGGCGTAGTTTAGCGAAAGGTCCCTGGTTTAAGTATTGGTCTACTGTACCGAAAGGCCGCTGGTTCGAACATCGGGAGACCGACAAACCCTTCGAGTTCATTTCTTCGTGAAAAATTGTCTCAGTAAAAAATAATCTGCCTGGACAGATGCCATCTAGAGTTGCCACAAGTAGTCCCTGCCAAGTTGAAACAGCACACCAAGTTAGCCGACTTGAACCCTTTGTACCCACTTGACTACCCAGTATGGCGCCCATGTTGGCGCCGCATATACATACATACAAACATACATTCCAAAAAACCGAAGTACCATGTTAATTATGAAAAGAGGTTTGCATACCGACTGTACCGACATCGCATGCAAATTTTATCCTGCAGTCACAACAACAATAAAACCTTTTTCGTGATTGCTTAATTGCTGGTAAAATGTAAAGTGAACGATTGAGTAGCGTAGGTGTTGTAGTTGTAATGGAATATTGGAGCTCTAAATGGAATTGTGATTTGTTGGACATGTTGTTGTGGCAGTGAAAGTTTTTGTTTGGTATTTTCTCTTGCTTTTCGTGTGCGTTAAATGCTTTTATCGCGTGGCATAAGCAAATCTTTACAGCTCGTGCAACAACACGCGGTGTTGTTTAGATCGGAATGTGTCACATTGTATTTTAGATTGTTGTTGTTTTAGGGTGCTCTGAAATATTTTAGCAGTATGTTTCAATTGGTAGTAACTGTAAGAAAGTAGTTTTGCGGTAAAAGACGAAACCGATTCCAAATTTCCTGTAAGAAACTTATAAAGGATCTGAATTTTGAAAAATTTATGGATATTCTATTTCTAAATTTAAAAAAAAAAAAAAAAAACTCAACATAAGCCGGAAGCTTATAGCTGAGATGCTACTTAGGTCAGCTGATATTGAGTACTTAAGAATTTAAAAATGCGGCTACTTTCCCAATATCCGCTGGTTAAAGCACTGATCAACAATAATTTTTCTCGGAGAGCCATATTCGGTCTTCACAATATAGGAGTAACGAAAAACGCAAGCATTAAGAAAAATGGATGTCCCTAACAAAGGAGGATAGCAAAAGTGAGAGTTGTAAAGCAACAAGAATTTGAAATCATACATCCATACATTAAAAGATATTCCTATAGTCAGTAACTACTGCAAGTCGGAACTAGTACAGAACTAGAGATAAAGTGACTCATAAGAACTAGTGCGAAAGGAATTCGATTTTCACTACTTCAAAACCCGCAGTTGAGTAATCATTAAACTTTATTTAGATTCAAATTTGTTATTTTTAAGAAGAAAATTTATTGTTTGAATTTAAGTTTTTGTTTTTAAACGGTTTTATTTAGCTCACCCCGTTTGTTTTATTCTTCTTTCTTGGGTCAAATTTAGTAATTCAAATTTTACCCTCTTCCTGTCAACCGATTAATCTGAAATTTTGCATACACTTTGGATTTTGGTGACAATACAATTATGTTTGGGTGTTGCCACTTGGGGTGGTTTACAGGGTTGCCACCTATCTCAATGTTTTCTAAATATAGAGCTAGATATGCCAATATGGGTATCAAATGAAAGGTATCTTCGTCCGTATTCCAAATATGATAATTTCAAGCAGGGTTGCCACCTAGAGTTGCCACCTAACCGCATTTTATGTTTTTCCTTATATCTCGGGATCTGCTTGACCGTTTTGAATGAAATTTAGCATATAGATAGCATGATTCATTATTAGATTATATTCGTGGGTGTTGCCACTTGGGGTGGTTTACAGGGTTGCCACCTATCTCAATGTTTTCTAAATATAGAGCTAGATATGCCAATATGGGTATCAAATGAAAGGTATCTTCGTCCGTATTCCAAATATGACAATTTCAAGCAGGGTTGCCACCTAGAGTTGCCACCTAACCGTATTTTATGTTTTTCCTTATATCTCGGGATCTGCTTGACCGTTTTGAATGAAATTTAGCATATAGATAGCATGATTCATTCTAAGATTATATTCGTGGGTGTTGCCACTTGGGGTGGTTTACAGGGTTGCCACCTATCTCAATGTTTTCTAAATATAGAGCTAGATATGCCAATATGGGTATCAAATGAAAGGTATCTTCGTCCGTATTCCAAATATGACAATTTCAAGCAGGGTTGCTACCTAGAGTTGCCACCTAACCGCATTTTATGTTTTTCCTTATATCTCGGGATCTGCTTGACCGTTTTGAATGAAATTTAGCATATAGATAGCATGATTCATTCTAAGATTATATTCGTGGGTGTTGCCACTTGGGGTGGTTTACAGGGTTGCCACCTATCTCAATGTTTTCTAAATATAGAGCTAGGTATGCCAATATGGGTATCAAATGAAAGGTATCTTCGTCCGTATTCCAAATATGACAATTTCAAGCAGGGTTGCCACCTAGAGTTGCCACCTAACCGTATTTTATGTTTTTCCTTATATCTCGGGATCTGCTTGACCGTTTTGAATGAAATTTAGCATATAGATAGCATGATTCATTCTAAGATTATATTCGTGGGTGTTGCCACTTGGGGTGGTTTACAGGGTTGCCACCTATCTCAAGACGAATCACTACCACCTCCAGAAAAACTGGGGATAGTGAAAAAGTAGGCGTGGTACCTCCCATACAACTGGAATATTTCGTGGTCAATATCTCTAGGTTAACAAAGCTATACGAAATTAAATATTAAATCATCCAAGTTAATTTTAAATCTTTGCAAAATGAAGTATGCTACTTCTTTTAAAAATTCTTGAGACCGCGTATAATTGATAAATGTCAATTACAAATTTAAAATTTAATTTTAAATCTTGCAATAATGAAGCACTAAATGAATTAAAAAGAATGCGAAATAAAAACTAAAAACTAGAAAATAAAAAAATAGGTAAAAAACTTTTTAAGTTAAACGGTTTTATGCTAAACATACATTGCAATATTTAAGATAAATGTACTAAAAACCAAAAAATAATAAAATAGATACAGTCGTGGGAATTATAAACATATGACTAGATTAAAATAAAACCGGGGAGCACGTCAATTGTCTACAATTGTTGATTAAAATGTTTGTTTTGTAATGTTGCACTATAATTAGGCAGTTGTTCAACCGACAACGATGGACGTGTGATAAGTAGGGCTATAATGTGGAAACAAGCTAGCAAGCTCGATTATAAGCGAGTTTTAGGGTTTCATAGTGGTGAGCGAGTAGTACTTTTATCATATGTTTTGTCGATTAAAGGCACACTACGAGCAGTGAAACGATTCCTCGCCAGCCAGCAGTGTGAATGTCCAACGATAAACTAGCTGAAACATTTCTTTACTTTACATGGAGTGTATAACTATTGGAATTTCCATGAGCAAGAAAATAGTAAGTAATTTCCTCACCGTCTGCGGGCCAACTGCCTAACGACGAATTAAACGATTCTTCTATCGCACATTAAGTCGATAATTTGTAGACAATTGACGTGCTTCCCGGTTTTATTTTAATCTAGTCTATGCATATGTTTATAATTCCCACGACTGTATCTATTTTATTATTTTTTGGTTTTTAGTACATTTATCTTAAATATTGCAATGTATGTTTAACATAAAACCGTTTAACTTAAAAAGTTTTTTACCTATTTTTTTTTATGTATCAGAATGAGTAGGCAAATTATTTTAAATTAAAAGCCAACATAATGAAATTAATAGTAATTAAATTCTTAGGTATTATAAGTATTTATTCAGAATTATGTGCTTACTCAAAGCGTTCGAAAAGTAGGGTGTGGAAATATGTATCCATAAACTAAATAGATGCAAACTGTAGAATTTAGAAATGGGTCAGAACTGGAGCAACGGTAGCAATAACGAACTTCATATAAACTGTCTAATTTATAAATTGTTCGGAACTAGAAACGCTTCAGTTCAGTACTAGAGATTTTTCCCATGGGGCAATACATAGAAATACTTACATATGTATTGGTATATAAAAGTAGGTATATACATATGTATATGTACATATGTAAATTCAAATTAGTACTTGCATGTTTCGCATGGCATTGACATATATTTTGCAGCCAAAACCAAATAAACCGTGTGCAGTCGAGACAGGGAAAAAAGCCAAAGTCACGGCAACATAAATGTAACAATAATCAAGAGCACGCAACGAATATGAAGTAATTTGTGATTTTTTTGAACAAAAAATTAAAAGCAAAATTATTTGTAATACATTTACATGGTTAAGTTACGCCCTTTTCTTTATGATTTTCACAGTTTTACCGCAAAAATTCGATAATCGAATATGGTAAAATTAGTACAGGAAGCAATAGTGTTTCTCTGTACATCATATCAAATGCTTGTGGGGTTGCGTTAATTTTTGTGCCAAATTCGAGCAGGTCGAAGGCAGTTTGAAAGATAATTTTATTTAAAAATATTTTTTAACAATGACCTGATTCAGCATTTTGTTTAAAAGTGCCTTATTGAAAAATTCGATTCAAAACGCATAGACCGTAAATGTATGAAATGTTCGTTCAGGAAGGCGTTTTTGAAAATCATTTTAAAATAGGGCGTTAGCAAAAATTCTGCAGCAGGGCTTCTTTCAAACAAATTCTGAGATAAGTAGTTCCTTTTTTTTCTTTAAATATTTTTAAATACGGCAATCTTTTACTCAGCTGTCGAAGTCTTGCTTGGTTATACACTAGAGTGTTTAAAAAAAAAAAAATCTCTTGGATTTTTGAAATACATTAAGTTTGCGTTAGTTTGGTGAAAAATATTAGGCATGACCCAAAGTGGACTTAAAAATAATAATTTTAGAGGTCGCTACCGGCGTTTAAAAATTTTCAACTTTTACGAATTTCTCTATTTCGTTTTGAAGAAGTTTGAATGACTAAGGCGGCGTTAAAAACGAGCAGTCGGAACTAGTAAGCATTCGAACAAAAAGGCGGTAATAGCTAAATCGACTTAGCTTATCGGTATAATCATTTCGGTTTGCTAATTGGTAGTTCCATCATACTTTCAAGCATGTTCATGAAAAGTCGCAGCGTATGATAAGCCCCGCTCGACCGATTTGGAACTTCCTGCTAATCAAAGCAGCCAAGTTTTGCAAGAGATTGTGAAGAGAAATGTAGGCACTCAGGATGCTTTTTGAATAATGTTAGAGATGGTAAAAGCTATGAAACAGTTTAAGGAGATATTGCTCGACCGATTGCTTAAAGCAAAAATATCAGCCAGAATAGGGAGTTCCCTCATCCACCTACCTTCAACTAAGCTCTTTAAAAATACTTGCATTTCGACTTAACATTTCTATTTTTACTGCAGTGGTTATCTATGCATATGTTTTGTTTCAATGTAACTTCGGATAATATATCTGCAACATTCACAATTTATTTTCATAATGGCACTTGGTATTAATCGCATTTTTTACACACGCACATTCATAATAAAGCATACCAACAGTGATATGTGACCTTTTTGCATGACAGTCCAACGGTGTTTCAATGTCTAAACGTTTATTTAATCGATATCATTGTTCAGCTAGAAACTCTCATGAGAGTAACTAAAGAGTCGAAAGCAATCACACATTATCATCTTTTACATGAGGTAATGTTGGAATAGTTTACAGAAGAAGTTCTATAAATTTTCATACACGACGAATAAAAAAACATACAATTCCTGGATATTTTCAATCTGACCCCAGCCCCCCAAAAGAAAAATTATCCTCTAGTTTATATCTAAGACAGTCTATTTTTTTTTCAGTAACCAAGAGGGTATTAGAACATCTTTCAAAATTCATATGGAGACAGACAAACCCTTCCACCAAAGCTAACCTAAACTAACAACATCACACTATAACTATTGATTAAAACTGATTGCAAAAATTTGCAGCCCGCACCACTGTTAGGTTTTGTTGTTGCATGTCGATAATTGATTTGTGGAAACCTTCGGCAATCGTTTGTCAATGCCACTGCTGAATGTTTGTTTCTGCTTTTCTCTTTGTTTTTGTTTGCGCTTATTTTTGCTATTGGCTTTTGTTTTTCCCCCTTTTGCATGTTAGTTCTACTCTCATTAAAATTTATCTCTGCAATCGCCGATTGATTTATGCCATTTCTTACTGTTCTTGTAACATTCAAATAAATGATGGGCTTAGAGTGGGATTATTCCCATTGCAGATGTACCAATGAGACTTGCGTAATTTATTATCTGATGTGGATTATGTAATGTTTGGTTTGGTGCTGATTTTTTTTTTTTTTTACAGTAAATATAGAGCTGACCTGGCCGAACCCTGTAGGATAATCCGCTGGGCAGCCATAGACAAAAATGCCTAGAAAGCCTTCTTTGATATCTTTGGAGATATCTTGCTTGTAAGTAGAGTTTGTTCGACCGTTTAACTTTAAGCTCTATAACGGCCAGAAAAATATTCAGATATTGTTTTCATTTTATTTTATTTTGTTTTATTTTATTTTATTTTATTTTATTTTATTTTATTTTATTTTATTTTATTTTATTTTATTTTATTTTATTTTATTTTATTTTATTTTATTTTATTTTATTTTATTTTATTTTATTTTATTTTATTTTATTTTATTTTATTTTATTTTATTTTATTTTATTTTATTTTATTTTATTTTATTTTATTTTATTTTATTTTATTTTATTTTATTTTATTTTATTTTACTTTATTTTATTTTATTTTATTTTATTTTATTTTATTTTATTTTATTTTATTTTATTTTATTTTATTTTATTTTATTTTATTTTATTTTATTTTATTTTATTTTATTTTATTTTATTTTGTTTTATTTTATTTTATTTTATTTTATTTTATTTTATTTTATTTTATTTTATTTTATTTTATTTTATTTTATTTTATTTTATTTTATTTTATTTTATTTTATTTTATTTTATTTTATTTTATTTTATTTTATTTTATTTTATTTTATTTTATTTTATTTTATTTTATTTTATTTTATTTTATTTTATTTTATTTTATTGTATTTTATTTTATTTTATTTTATTTTATTTTATTTTATTTTATTTTATTTTATTTTGATTTTATATTATTTCATTTTATTTTATTTCATTTCATTTTATTTTATTTTATTTCATTTCATTTATTTTATTTTATTCATTTAATACCTTATTTATTTTATTCATTTAATACCTTCATATATAACGTAAATAATTTGCTTGAAAAATTAAGGAGATTCCGTTAATTTGCTAGAAAAGCAGAAGCAAAATAAAAAAGCAATTTTATAGAAAATTCTTTAATACAAAAGTGAAAAGTGTTTTGAAAAACAAATTCATTCAATAAAAATATCAAAGCTCTATGCAATAATCAAAGCAAAGTGGGTGCGTGCGCGTGCGCAGTAAGCACAAGGAGAACGCATTAACTACCAATACTTAAGAGGCAAGCGTACTGCAGCTCGTGTTACACTGAAATGAAGAAAAAGTAAAACAGAACAAAGCGGCCGAACCAAAAACTTTTATTCTTTAACAAATTATTTTTGTATTTAAAATATTCATTTCAAAATGTGCTTCACTAAAATATAAGGTAATTTGGTTTTATTGATTTTATGTGGGTACTTCTCATAGGCAAAATCCAGTCCCTGCTCCAAATCCTGTTGCTGTTGCTTCTGCAATTGTTGTAGTTGTAATTGTTGTAGTATTTTCAATTGAAACTCTAACTGCTCTTTCTCTCTGTCCTTTTTAGTCGTTGCTGTATTTTGGCGACGTGGACGATTCATCATCGGATCCTCCATTTGACGTGAAGCCTGTGCTCGCACCTGTGGCGGTGGTCCAGGCGGTTTTTTCTTCTCTTTCTTTTTCTTTTTCTGTTCAAATATTACAGCATTTGCCGTAGCAACAGTTGCTTCACGTTCCATTTGCTGTTGCTTCTTTTTCGCCAAAGCAGCAGTTTGAAAATGAACCAACGGTGAACTGCGACGACGTACAGCTGCTGCGTGTGCGCCGGTGCACCGATGATCAGGTGTACCAACACCAAACAAGCGACGTATGCGACGCTTATTGATAAATCCCAAACCTGAGCTGAATGTGGAACTTGCGCCACCCTCGCTACCAGCAACCATTTGACTAAAATTACTATCCAAGTCGCAGGAGCCACTGCCGCTGTTGAGTGTGGCACCGCCAATGGTGCCAGCCGAATCGGCACCACAAGGAAATAGATATGTATTGAGTGTGCTCAGCGTGGAGGAAGTGAACTGGCGTGTTAGCTCAAAACCACCACCCAATGCGTTGGCAGTAGAGCTACCATTCGTAAAATGCCAATCGAAACCAGGTGGACCGACGCCGGTGGTGGTAATCTGTGGTGGTTGCGTTGACGTTGCTTGTGGTGGTGGCTGCGTTTGTCTATGTGCAGTGGGTGGTAGTGCGACCGCTGTCGAACCGGTGGCGGTGGTGCGTTGCGAGGTACTGGTGTTGTTGCTATTATTTGTATGCGAAAGTGTGTTGCTGCTACTAATGCTGCTTCTGTTATTGTTCATATTGTTATTGTTATTATTACTTGCGTTGGTGCTGGTGGTCGTTATATTGGTGGCATTGTTGTTGTTATTTTGCTGTGAACGTGTTGTTGTGCCTCGCACTGGCTGCGATTGCGTGTCGTACGAGTGTGGATTTACATAAATGTGATTGTTGTTGTTGTGCTGAAGGCCACCCGTAGTATTGGTGGGGACGCTAACCACGCTTGTGCTGCTCCCGGTGTTGTTGTTATTGGTTAGATTCATATGCAAATTCACCTGATTAATATAATGTGCAATACTGGCGCGTTGGGTTTGTGCTGCGCTGGCGGCTGCGCCGTTGTTATTGTTATTCTGCAAGTCCTGCGATTGCAGTTGATGGCTCCCGCGTGGCGCAATTATTGCCACAGCCGGAACGCCCAAATGATGTTGTGGTTGAGCAGTTGGTGGACGTGGCGGCATTATCGGTGCAATGGGCAGTGGTGGCAGATCACGGTCACGTCGTAAATGCAGCGCAGCCGCAGCACCCAGAATGTGAGGTGGCGGCTGTTGCTGCCGATGCTCTGCCTGTTGTTGCTGCCCTTGTTGGCGTTGCCTTTGTGGGCTGTTGTTGACATTTTCAGCTTGCTGTTGTTGTTGTTGTTGTTGTGGTGGATTGTTATTACAATTATTGCTGTTTGTGGAAGAGCTGCCTCCTCCACCACATCCACCACAGCAGTCGCATGCACCAGCTCCATGTGAGCCCATGGTGTGTTAATGTAGCAATGTTATGTTGACAACTATAGGTGTGGTGAGTTTAAATATCTTGTTATTGCGGTAGTAAGCGCTAATATTTCTCTCTAAAATTAAGTGTTTGTGATTTGTTGACGCTGTTAAGACGTCAGCTCAACACATTTTTTTCTATATTTTTCCTTAATTTTTCTCAGTGTAACTTTTATGTGTTCGTGGAAAAATGTTAACAATTTTAACTGAGAACTGTATATCGTTTTGTGCACTTAAAGATGTATTTTACTTTCTACGACTTTTTTTTGGAGCCCACCATGTGGTGAATTTCTCAATAGCAGACATATATATGTATGTTGTCGTAAATGCGGACAAGCAAAGAATTTTAAAAATGTTTAGCTGTGATATTCTCTTTTGTGAATTTTTTGAAGTAACGTATGCAACTTATTTTCTATAGTGTTAGTGTGGTGAGTTATTCTTTAACCATTTTTTGTTTGTTTGATTGTTCAATATTTTACTTCACAAAGGTTTTAAACTAATCATGTCTTGATTTGAGCAACATGTGGCAACAGTTTACTATAGTGAATTTTTATCCCTTTATTTCTTTTTGTATACATTAGCGAATGGTTGGTTCTGACTGCAAATTCACCACTCTGTGTACTTCGATTCACATGGTAATTCACATAGATATAATAAATATAATTTTGTTTTCATAAATTTTTAGTAAAATTCACATTTCACTAATATTGTGTTGAGTTTTTAATACTAGCAGCTTGCTGATTTTTTTTTTTTTACATCAATAGCAATAGAAATGCGTTTGTTTCCTTTTTTATATTTTGCTTTTTATTCTCCACCACATAGTATTTGACATACACAAAAATGTTGTCTTGAGTATACTGTGATAAGCTATTTTTAACTGTGCATGCAGTTGCTAAGAATTTTTGTACTAGTTATGTATAATTTTCACCACGGTGTGGGGAGTTTCCAAATATTATGTATTTAAGTTCTTCATCTCACAGGTCGTTGAACGGCGTACTGTAAAACTGGTGCATACTAAGACGTACATATATATACCATAGTGTGGTGAATTTCAAAAATGTGAGTTTTATGCCATTTTTCGGAAACAAAAGCCTCTTAAAGTAGGTTTAGCTTTTATTAGTTTTAGCTGTGAGCATTACTTAATCTCTCACAAAGCTTTGGAATATCCGTAGTGCTGGGCTGATATATGGCAGTTAACTTATTTGTTATCTTCTTAGGGAAATATTTAGTCGGATTATTTGAAAATGTGTTACATATTAATAACTTTATAGTTGCTCTGTTGCTTGGTTTTACGTTAATTCTTAAAAAGCGATTTTTGGTAAATTTTTCAAAATGTTATTGATTTGTGCTATTACGAGGCAAGTGTAGCTTTTTTTTTTAAATGCTATGTGCAAATAACAATGTGAATTTAAATTCTTTTTATTCTTTCTTTACAACAACAATAAAATTGTATTCATATAAGCCACTTGATATCACAGCAGTTGCTCAATTTGCTAAATGGACTACGTTTACACTAAAAGTGTGTATTCGCTTTTCATCATACTTTTCGATTTAAAAGCAATTTTTTAATAGTTTTATAGCAGAGCAACAATCAGTAGTTTGTAAAATAAAAAAAAATTTAATAGGTGCCGCGCTAGCACCTATTGAACTAAGCATTAACTAAGCACTAAGCATTTTATAAATGTCCAAAATTTATTACAATTTTTTTTTTTTGAGTTTAAACTTTTTTAAATGATATCTCCAGGTTTCTTGAAGAAATTAATACAACGGGAATTGCACACACATTTGTACATACGAAAGCGCTTGCATGCTAACCGATGCAAGGTCACATTTTTGTTTAATTCTCTTTTGTGTTGCATACTTCAAGGCGTTGTCACATGCAGTTCAATGTAGCAGAACATTTTTGAAGTTAAAACATGCAAAAACGTTTATTTCAATTTAACTATTTAAGCTGCATTTTGAAAATATATCACAAATTGCTATGCATACTTTTCGATGCTCAAGAGATTTACATCGGGAGTAAGCTTGTATTGCTTCATTGTTTTAGATATGGCGAAATTCATTCAAAATTTTTTTCCACACGTGCTACAATTTGTCATGGCTTGTTAATTTATTTCATTTCATTCAAAATAAATATCTACTTTTTTTTCCGACATTTTTAACGCACTTGAACACAATTTTGTCACGATGCACAACAATTGCCTTAATTATACAAGGCATCACATTTTACATAGTCTTTTATTGCCACACTTTGATTGTACTAAATTCTCGGCATTACTTTTGGAATTGCAAAATCTTTACGGCGCCAGCAGCAGCAAACACACACACACACATACAACCATGCGCTTCATCAAACAAATTTTAGTTGAAGACACGAAAAAGGCTTTCCTTTTCACGCAACTCAATATAGCGCTGCGAACTCAGTTCACTTCATTCCTTTGACAACAAACAACAAATAAAAATCGCCAACTTCAATTCACTTCACACAACCCACCAGTAAAACAATAAGCTAGACAGTCATTGAGCCGACAAGCCAAACACCAACAAACTACATAGGCTAACAAGTGAACTGCCGAGCACGTGAGCACAGCCGAACTTTAGACCAGTGAGGCAGGATAAAAACAACCAACAACAAAATAACTGATTCGTTGACAACAAAGAGCGTAACGCTGCTTCTCATAAGTCCTCTTCACCACTTTGCAATTTCCTTCTTCAACTGACTTCCATGGCTAGCGGCGTTGTTATTGTGCTTGGTGTTGACATTGTTGCTGTTGTGAGCGTTGCAATTTCAGCTTCGTTGCTTCCTCGTGCCGCATGCTATTTGAAGTGGTTTTGGGGTATGGTACTTTGAGCAATTTCATTCATTTGTTTTTGTCGCTAACGTTTGCCATTCGTGTTTGGGAGTTTTGCAATGCGTGAGCGAAAGTAAATCGTCAGTTGTGAGTAAATAGCGCCAGTTCTCAACAGAGTACGTATATTTTCTTATGTCATCCCTCTTTGCTTTGACAGTTATTTGACATTTCTTTGCGGTTTCTTTATTACTTCCTTTTCATTGCTTTTTGTTGTTCAGCGTGCCCTTTCATGTTTCTATCTTTAATTCCTATACCATCTTCCGATTTATTTTGATACCTCTCTACATCCGTATCTTAGTTGCTATCAGAGCAGAGTTTGCAAATGTAGTCTACTAAAAATAGGTTTTCGTAATTTTTCGGGCGGGAGAGTGAAACACATACTTTAGCCTTTGTCGAACTCTTTACAT
This sequence comes from Sphenella marginata, assembly GCA_951509765.1. NCBI lineage: Eukaryota > Metazoa > Arthropoda > Insecta > Diptera > Tephritidae > Sphenella > Sphenella marginata. The sequence continues at coordinate 39,129,312 of OX608081.1, read as the reverse complement.
AACTACAAGTGAAGCTGTGCAAATTCCAGCCAGTAGCCAATAATCCTTAAAGCAAATCATCGTAACCCAAGCAGTTGCTGTGATAGCACGTGCACGGTTGTGTTGTATTCTATGTAATCATACACTTTAATTTTCAAAAACGTTTTTAAGCTTTGGCACTATAAAAACAAGTAACCGTTAAACGGAATAAATCTTATTACTTTAAACGACTTATTCTTGTATATTTGTATTTTGTATATCCACTACTATCTCCCGAAGACTTAACCGATTTTAATGAAATTTGGCACACAGGTACTATGCTTTGTTTTAAGATTTTCTACTTTGGTGTTGCCACTTGGGGTGGTCCTTAGGGTTGCCACCTATATAAATTTTTTTTAAATATTAAGCAATATATGGCGATATGGGTATCAAATGAAAGGTATTTTAGGCCGTATACTTACAAAAATATTTTCGAATGGGGTTGTCACCTAGGGTTGCCACCGGAACGCATTTTATTTATTCCTTCAGATATCGACCACTATCCCGGGAACGGCTAAACCGATTTCGATGAAATTTGGTAGATGGATAGTATGCTTCCTTCTTAGATTTTCTACTTGAATGTTGCCACTAAAGGAAGCTTAGAGGGTTGCCACCTTTCTGATATTTTTTAAATATTTAGCAATATATGGCAATATGGGTATCAAATTAAAGGTATTTTAGGCCGTATACTTACAAAAATATTTTCGAATGGGGTTGTCACCTAGGGTTGCCACCGGAACGCATTTTATTTATTCCTTCAGATATCGACCACTATCCCGGGAACGGCTAAACCGATTTCGATGAAATTTGGTAGATGGATAGTATGCTTCCTTCTTAGATTTTCTACTTGAATGTTGCCACTAAAGGAAACTTAGAGGGTTGCTACCTTTCCAATTTTTTTTTTAAATATATGGCAATATGGGTATCAAATGAAAGGTATTTTAGGGCGTATACCAACCAAAATATTTAATACACAACAGGTGTCGCCAATGTATGTTAAGTGACTTTTTGTGGTTAGTGTTCGATATTTTGCAAATCTATTTTGGAAATTTATGCTCTTGGTAAGTAAGATTATGCGACAAATTACAAAAATAACGAGCAAGTCTCGGTCACCCAGGTACTGTTAATTAAACTTCAAAAGTTTAAGCGAATTTCACAGAACTCTCATCAGAGTATATTACTAAGGAATTTTATGTATCGACAGCCACACTTCAAAACCCCGTAAGTCACTATTTTTCCAAAAATAAGGTTCTGAGCCTTTCCCATAGATCGTGATATTTCGCGCATTAAAATGCAGTCAAAATCGGGTTACAACTTCCCGTTTCTTTCCAGTGGTGAAATGTAATAACCGTCGATCAAATAACTATGTTATAATTAACACAGTTCTTTCCATCTCCTGAAAACTTTTTGGTTTTGAACATACAGGGTTTTGCAGTGTGGCTGTCGATTTGTATTTCAAAGATCTCTTAAACATTATATAGTCATTTAAATCAGCGTCCGAATATATATTTTTAAAAAAATTAGAAGAGTCTATTATATATATTTACCATATCTAAAAACTAAAATGATGTTTTTTCACCGTTAAATCAAGAAATACCTGAGCCGCTGCACTAATTAATGTATTTGATGACATAAGAATGATTCTTGAAAAGGCTTTATGCTTTCATAAATGGTAGAATTGAATGTCTTAATTTTGAATTCCAGTCAATAGTCTCCACATGCGTGTAATCTGAAGACTCAGG